>JANHGO010002131.1:0-31247 GCA_024606505.1 Aquila spilogaster
CACCTCACCTAGTATGTATGTGGTCCAGCTTGTAGGTGCTGTTGCCACTGCCATCGCTGTATGCTCAGATGTATACCTCTTCTTCTATGCGTATAATCACGTGTATAATCTTTCATTGCCTTCTCTCATGTCACTTCACAGATAATGTGATATTTATTTTTAGAGCAGAGGAGGCATTCAACCGCAGGCCCTTCAGGGCAGCAGAGGCAAATGATGGAAGGTGCCCCTCAAGCCCTGGAGTGAGTTAACCTTGCTGCAGTCCCCTAATTCTGGGAGGGTGCTGCCCCTGGCATCTACCTTGGGGTGCCTCAGGAATCTCTCGTGGTGTACGTGAGTGGCAAACGGAGCATGTCCGGCATCTCTAGTGAACAGGCTCTAGGCAGAGCTCTCAGAAAGGGGAACTGGTGCAGTATGACCGTAGCTTTCTCCGTCGGAGCGCCCTGTGCTTGGCATACGGGCAGAGACAAGCACGTAGGACTCCAAGGCCGTCGGAGTTCCCACCCCTCACGGGGCTGGAGCTTTACCCTTGGGCAGCGCCCCCAGCTCCTCCCCACTTAGTAGCGTCGGTCCGAGCCCCTCCTTCCATTTCCGCTGGCAGGATCTGGAGCTGTCTCCTGGCGGGCGTCTGCCGATCTCCCAGGACTCGGCCCGACCCAGTCCGGTCTGATCTAGTGTAATGAGCGAGGGTGAGCTCCGAAGCCGCGGGTAGCTGGCGGGAAAGTTGTAGATGCTTCCCGGCCTTGAGAGTAGGATGATTGGGGTGGCATGGGAAAGCCGGTCGCCGTGGGTGTTGTGGGGAGCCAGTTGCACGGAGAGCAGGCTTGGCGTGGGAGAGTGGCATGTAGTCCCGGCGGGCGGGTGGACGCTGCGGGTGGTTTTCAGGTATAGAAAGCTATGTAGTAAGAACTGACATCCTCCCATTTCCTAGCGACTGTATAATTTTTGCAGAAACGGGAAAGTTAGTTTAGTAGGACAGGATGAGCCCAGTGGTGACTGTATTCACAGTCCTTCACTTATGTTTTCCATCTCTCATGGGAGTGGATGTCTTAAATCTGGGATACCTCCCTGCCGTGGGCGGGAATATTCGTGTAGTAAAACTGCCCTTGGGCAGAGGGGCTGCCTTTCTACTTTCCCCTCAGGCTGCAGTATGGTATTACATCACAGCTGCAGACCTGTGCTGAGCATTGGATGAGTGAAGCTTTGCAGGTGAGATCTCATGGCATGTGCGTGGGGAAGCCTGAGTTGCTAGAGGGAGGCTAAAATTCAGGGATTATGGGGGAAGAAGCCATGGCTGGTGGATGAGCTGACAGCTCTCCTCAGAAGCTACCCGAGTGATTCCTGTCTTCTCCCTTACATAAAACTTGACTCTAGCCTTGTCTTCTCCTTTTCAAGCTTTTGGAAACTTTTCTTGCTGAACTTTATATATTTTGTTGTCCATCTGCTTCTAATGGGAGGTGGGAGCGCCACCTCTCTTGATAAGGCCTTCAGATCAGGAGATTTCAGAAGGGCAGAGAGGAGGACCTCTGGAATGGAGATGCTGTGCTGGGAAAAACTAGACTACAAGGGTAAATAAAGCTGTACTTCCTTACTTAGTACTTTTTTTATCAACACTTGTTCTGTGTTTTTACTCTGTATGGTTCTATGGTTTGAACCACAGGGCTGGGAATGTGAATTATCTGACCACATTGAACTTATTTTAATACTTTTAGTGAGACACCTAGGATTTTACTGGAAGAGATTAGGTATTCTATAGAAGAGCCATGTAAGTCAAATCATGCAGTTTGTTTGTGCTGCCATTCCCAGATGGACCTAAACTTTACCTTTGCTATGTGGATCTGAAAACTTGGCATAGTATTCTAACCAGTTTTGCTATTCTTAGCAGCAGTTGCCTACCCTATTACAGCAACGCAGAGTGAGGGGGGACCTGGGTGATGATGAATGGAGACAGGTTCCTGCTTGGGATGGCAGGTGACCCCCTGCCCCCTCCTGGCCTACCTCACCTCCCCAGCTTCCTTTGTATAACCAGTATGAGGTCCTGGGACAAGAAGGGCAGATAAATGAAGAAATTGAAGAAGGTCCATCCAGAGAGCTGTTTAAGATGAGACAGTCAATCCCAGGCCTCAAGACAGCTTCTGTCAAGAACAAAAGAAGGGTGATTGTCATAGGAGACTCCCTTCTGAGGGGAACTGAGGGCCCAGTATGCTGACTGGACCTTACAGGGAAGTCTCCTGCCTCTATGGGGCCTGGGACAGGGATATCACTCAGAAGCTTCCTAATCTGGTGAAGCTCCTGGTATTTCAGGTAGATAGAGGTGAAGTTGCAGGGAGAAGCCTGAGGGCTTTCAAGAGGGACTTCAGGGCATTTGGGCAGTGAGTTTAGGGAGCAGGAGCTTGGATGGTGTTAACCTCCATTCCTTTAGTAGTAGGAAAAGATACTAAGAGATACTACTAAAAGATACTGAGATACTACCCACCTGATCAACATATGGCTAAGAGGCTGGTGCTATCAGAGGCTTTTTTTTTTTTTTTTTTTGATCATGGGATGATTTATTTGGCACCAGACCTGCTGGCAATGGGTGGGGACCATCTTAGTCAAAGGGGGAAATGGATTCTGGCTCTGAGTAGTCAGGGCTCATTGAGAAGGATTTAACCTAGGTTTCAAAGGGTAAGGGGATAAAATGGCTTGCAGGGTCAGGGGTGAGACCAGTAGCATCTACACTGGTGCACACAGCATGGGCAGCAGGAGCTTAGAAGCTGTAGTATGACAGGAGAACTCTGACTTTGTTGTGATCAGTGAAACCATGAAAGGCTGGAGTGCTACAATGGAGGGCTCTAATGGATAGGCAAGGAAGGAGGGGCAGTGGGATGTCTCTCTATGTATGAGTATTTTGATTCAGTAGAGCAGTCTAGGAGGTTACTGGAGTGCGTGGAAGATAACTTCCTGATGCAGCTGGTAAGAGGAGGCATGCTGTTGGATTTGCTGTTTGCGAAAAGAGAAGGAATGGTGGGAGAAGTAGTGGCTGGAAACTGTCTTGGGTGAAGGGACCACAAAATGGTTGAGTTTTTTGTTTTTGTTGAAGTGTGGCATGGGAAGCCTGACTGGCATCAGAGGTATGCTCTCCTTTGCCTGTCTCTTCTGCCCAAGATGCCTAAAGAATCCCTTCTTGTTGTTTTTCACATTTCTTGTTAAGTTTAATTCCATCTGTGCCTTAGTTTTCCTGATCCTTTTCAGCGGAAGTCCTTTCCTGATGGCCCATTTCTCTGGTATATCTGGCACTCTCAAATGGAGCATATTCACTGCATTCCCTAGTATTGTCACCCTCTCCAGAGCTTAAAGAAGGACACATCTCAAGATAGGCCTCCATGGTACTTTATTTTATTGGCCTCTGGATTGAGTGTAATTTTTCAATCCCTGCTTTATGAGCCCAACGTTCCAATCAGCTTTCCTCTCACCTAGTTGTCAACCCATGGGGACTGTAATGATACACAATTAGCATGGGAGAGTATTGAAAGACTTGCTACAGCTGAGATAGATGACACCTGGTGCTTTTTCTTAGTTCACAAATCCAGTTGTTGTATCATAAAGGGCAACTAGGTTCATGTTGTATGATTTATCTCTGTTCGTTGTGACTGTTTCCATTTACCATCGTCTTCAAAGCCCAGAAATGTATTCCAAGAATACCTTCTTCATGCACCAGTACCTGCTGTGGGCTGAACATCTGGAAGGCAGTTCTGTAGAAATGGGCTTTGAGGTGCTGGCTGGCAACAAGCTGACCATGACCAAGCAACGCATGCTTGTGGTGAAGAAGTCCAGCAGCAAGAAGGGCTACATTAGGAAGAAGAGCGGTGTCAGCAGTTCGAGGAAGACGGTCCTCTGCTCGGCAGGGGTGAGGCTACCTCTGGAGTACTGTTTCTCAGCAAAAGAAAAATATGGACATATCAGAACTCATCCAGAAAAGCTTCACAAAAATGGTGAAGGGACTAGGGCATCTTTTGTATGAGGAGAGGCTGGGAGTGCTGTGACTGTTCAGCCTGGAGCAGAGAAGACCCGAGGGGCGATTCTTATCAATGCGTAAAACCCAGCTGGACGCAGTCCTTTGCAACCTACTGCAGCTGACCCAGAATGAATAGGGAGGCTGGACTAGATGATCTTGAGAGGCTGCTTCCAAACATCATGATTCTGTGAATTCATGATTTTTTTTTTGTAGGTACCAAAGTGAAGTTGATGCAACTACTTACCTAGATTGTCCTTTTTCCCTGTTTGGAAGCATATGAAAAATTTGCCTTTCTTGAGTCACGTGAGGCCTACCATGACCTCTAAAAGGTTCCAAACACGATGGTGAACAGTCTTGCTATTATATCAACCTATTCCTTAAGCATCCTAGAACACATCTTGTCTGCTTTCAGGTACTTCTATGGGTTGAGGTGTGTGTTTGTTTTTACAGATCCCTGACTCAGTCCTGGTATTTAAGCACCTTGAGAAATAGGGGCCCGCGACTTCGTCCTGTGAAGGCTGAGGCAAAGGCGATGTTAAGAACATGAACGATGTTAAGAACACTAACGATGTTAGTCTTATCTGTATCTGCTGACGTTGCACCATTTGTCCCTCAGCGGGCCTGTGTTTTCCTTGTTTATTCTTTTACTACTGAGGTAGCTTTTCTTGTTGCCTGTGATGTCCCTTGCCAGTTTCAAATTCAGTTGAGCTTTGGCTTTCCTGGCAGCACTCTATGGTATCAGAATCCCTGTTGTCCTCCTCTGTGTACCCTGTCCTCACTTCTGTCTCTTGTGAATGTCATCTTTGCACTGGAGCTCAGTCCCAAGTTCCTAGTTTGGCCATGTTATTCTGTATGTGTACTTATTTTCCTGAGTAGTAGAACGGACTGTCCTGCCTTTTTTAAGGAGGTTGTTGTGAAAGACCTGCCGGCCTCTCCTTTCCTGGTTCAAGAGGCAGTAGACTGGTTTGGAATAAGTGACCTGACTTTGCTGAGACTATAGGCCTGAGCTACGTGTCATCTAGGTTTTAGTGATGTGACAGGCTTGCTTGTAGGCTGTAATAGGTATAGACCCTAGTGTTCAGTACCTACATCTGTCTTTGCAAGATCGGATACTGTATTCAGAAAATCCTCAGCTGTTACTTGCTGAGGGATTACACCTGTGTTATCACATGTGGATATTAACTAAGCCCTGAAAGTGGAGTGGCAGCATTAGTACTGTTACAACTGACCTAATCATTCTCTTGTCTAATCTGGGTTAATTAATTTGGGAACATCACTGTCCTGATGCAATTACACTGCCACTGATTCTGTAGGAAACCTGGTTGGTACTGGTTTTGGGTAATAGGTCTGTATTTCGTTCTACAAACGTACATGTGAATAGTGATTTCCATGAAACGTAGTGCATAATATCAAACATCAGACTCAGCCCTGACTAGTACTAATCCTAGCTGAATTTGATGTAGCAATCCGGATGTGATAGTGACTTTTTTCCAGTAACTAAAACCCAATTTGGGTTTTCCTGTCTTAGCTCCGCTGGATAACTTACCTTGATAGCTTATTTTTTTTAGAGCACTTCTCTTTCTTATCTGTGTACCTAATGCTCTTAGGAGTCTCACTTTTTGATGTGTTAACTTTATTTGTTGTTATTGGTGTTCAGGAGTTCATTCCTTTTGTTGGAGAAGGACTTTATGCCGTTCAGAGAAGGCTTCTCTAGTTCTGCATGCTAGTTAAACTCTTTAAAATGCACATGTAGGACTTGTGGAGGAGAATAAGGTTTTTCCAGTTATGTTTATATAAAAAAAGATTATTCAAAATATTATAAATTATAAAAGCCATTGTCTCTGTAGTTCTCCTTTAGTTTTAATGTTTGCTTATCTTACAGCTTGGGCTGTGGAAATAGATGATGAATTCTTTTCCTTTTTAAAATTCTGATCATTTCTTTCTTCAACATCTAGCAGAACTTTTCCTTGGGCTTTCTTTCCGGTTTTCTTTTTAGGCCTGAAGTTGATTCAAAAAAAAAAAAAAAGAAAGAAAAAAGAAAAAAGGAAAGAAAAGCAAAACAAAAAACACCACCACATTACTTCATTTAGGCGGCTGCTACAGGGCAGAATCACACCTTACAAAAGGTTTGCCTACAGCTCCTTTAAAAATCGACTTTTTATTTTTCTATAAATTTACGGTGATTAAGATGACACCATACTAAATAATTTATTAACTCATGTATTTCAGTCTTCATCTTGGCTGACCTTTACATTAATGTTAACACTAGATGGCAGCTGAAACATTTCAGTTCTGCAAGAAAACACTCTTTAGGAAAACAGCTTTCTTTTTTTCATTACATAATGAAGAAACTTCATAACAAATGGAGAGTTGTTAAGTCTGTATTGTTACCTAATGTTTATTCTTAGTAAATAATTTGCTTTATTTCTTTCAATTCTTCTAAAAACAAAAGATCTAGCTTCTACCAGTGCTTCTGTGCTTTTGTAGCAATATCGTGCAGTTGTCTGATGTGCAGTCAAGGAGGGAGAATAGTTTTTCATGCTGCCCCATCATTTTGGGTTGGAACACATTGAGTCAGGGTATAGTATTTTTTTTGTATGTGCTAAGCTTCTGTGATTGTGTAGTTAAGAATAGCTAGGCTTTCTCTGTTTTTATCGAAAGCTTTTTTCCTGCTTTCAGAGCTAAAGAGAGGAATTAGAATACCAAAGCTATGGACGCAAACAGCAGAATATAAAGAAATTTTATTTAATCTTTTTTAAAAGAAAACAAGACCCCAACTAGTCTGGATTCACATATTGGACTACATGGTTTTCCTTGTGATGCTGAGAGTGATGAAAAACTGTAGATTGCAGTTTTTCCACATTTTTAGATTAGAATGGCTTGGTCTAGAATCAGTGGGGATGGAAAAATTTTATCTCTTTTTGCTGTGATATCTTGAAATTGCTGCAGGTTCTGTCTTTGCTTGGTTTCTCATATCATTTCCATTTAATGCTGTACAGAATAGCTATCAGTACACACTTGTGGTGAGGCTGATGTGTTTCAGAAACTAGTTATTTTACTAGTAAGTGAATCTTAGCATGAAGATTTACTGCACACGTGGGTAGTTTCTGGACATCATCTGTGTGTAATAAATTAAGACTTCAGAGAGATGTGACAAGTCAGAGTATCAAAATATGTTTAGTGTTGTAGATCTGGAAGAATTTTTTGTGTCAGACTAAGGATGAAATAAAAACAAAGGTGCTCCCATTCGGATTGAAGAGGCTGAAGTGACGTTGAGAGGAGGAATGGACTTTTTGAACGTTTTTCGTTGAACTCAAGATGTTGGTTGAAGTGTCAGCCTCTGCTGTTCTTTTGTTTTGATTAGGACCAGTTGGAGACCTAGGAGAAAGACTTCTGCAAAATGTTCCCTCTTTAGTGCTCTTCAGGAGCTATTAAGTCAGAAGGGAGGTCAGCAAAACTGCTGCCCTGGACTTCTTTAGGGCACACTTTGGACTGTTTAGAGTGTTCGCTGGGTGAATCCCTTGAGAGTCAGTCCTGAAGGGCAAAGGGGTCAGTCCAGGAGTGGTGGACATTGCTCAGGAAGGAAATCTTAAAGTTTCAGGAACAGGCCCTCTGCCAGAAGATGAGCTGTCATGGAAGAAGACTGGCCTGAGTAATGGTGCTTTTGCTGAGACTCTGGGGAAAAAAAGAAAGTTCATGATCTTTGGAAGAAATGTCAGGCAACTCGAGTAAAGTACAAGGATGTTGTTAGGGTATGCAGAGGGAAAAATCAGAAAGGCAAAAGCCCAACAAGAACTTAATCTGGCCACCTTTGTTAAAAAATGTTTTTACAAATATATTTATTAATAGCAGTAGGGCCAAGGAGAAACTTTTGCCTTTATTAGACGCGGTGGGGAATGTTGTCACTGAGAATGAGGGAAGGGCTGAGCTTCTCAGTGCTTCTCAATGCCTTCTTTGCTTCTGTCTTTAGTAGTCAGGCCAGTTATCCTCAGGGTTCTCATACCCCTGAGTTAGAAGATTTAATGAGCTCTGGCAAGACCAAGTGCTGGGTCCTTCATTTCAGTTTACAAAAGTGTAAGTGATGCATCGCTACAAGCTTTGGGCAGAGTGGCTGGAAAGCTGCATGGAGGAAAAGGATCTGGGGTTGTTAGCTGACAGCTAGCTGAACGTGAGGTAGCAGTATGCCCAGATGGCCAAGAGGGCCAATGGTATCCTAGCTTGCATGAGAAATAGGATAGTCAGCAGGACTAGAGTGATGATCGTTGCTCTGTACTGGTGAGGCTGCACCTTGAGTACTGTGTTCGGTTTTGGGCCCTTCACTACAAGAAGGACATTGAGGATCTGGAGCATGTCCAAAGAGCAATAAAACTGAAGGGTCTGGAACAGAAGTCTTATGAGGAGTGGCTGAGGGAACTGGGATTGAGTCTGGATAGTCTGGAGAAGAGGAGGCTCAGGGGAGACCATATTGCTCTCTACAACTATGTGAAAGGAGTTTGTAGCGTGGTGGGAGTTGACTTCCCAGGTAACTAGCGGTAGGACTAGAGGTAATGGCCTTAAGTTGCCTCTAGGAAGAATGTTAAGGTTGGATGTTAGGAAAAATTGCTTCTCAGAAAGAGTGGTGAGGTGTTGGAACAGGCTGACCAGGGAGGCAGTTGAGTCACCATCCCTGGAGGTTTTCAAGAAGAGGGTAGATGTTGCACTGAGCAGTCAGAGGCATGGGTTGATGGTTGGACCAGATGATCTTAGTGGTCTTTCCAACCTTAATGATTCAGTATCTTTCTCTCTGGTTCTGCTGCATGGAGAGAAGAGTAGAGGGTTAATTGTGAGTGTCAGTGTTATCTTAGATATCGTGATCATTTTGTTATGCTTCATAGCTGACCCTGTGTTGATCAGCAGTTGGACTAGGTAACTTCCTCAGGTTTGTTCCAGCATGAATTCTCATATCTGTGATAACACTGAAGTGATAGCATTAGTTTAAAGACTGATCTTCGTTTCAAAATGTACAACAGAAATTTTTTTAAGTTCTTTTGAAAGTTTTTCTTTATACTCTGTTATAATGCAAACTCTGTCATGCTGTTCTAATGCCTGGTATTTCTGAAGGTGGAAGTGACTAATAGCTGTTGTGTTTATTTCCATAAACGCTATTATAAATCCAAAAAAAGAAGCAGACTGCATTAACTAGTGAAAAGCTGATTGTATTTCGGAGTTTGAGTCACTGCATGTCTCTAGTATCAGCTGAACTGTGTGAACTAAGTGTTAGTGGTTATAGTGATGTTGTTAAAACAGGACTGTCTTTGCTGATTTATGACTGCTTGGACTTGTCTGTGTATTCTCATAATAAGGGTATGATGAACTATGTCAACCTCATGCAGTCATAGATGATGTTAGGAATGTAGCCTTCTGTGAATGTAGGTTTTTGCTTTGCCTTATGTAAAGGAAGTGCAGCTGAAGTTATAAAGGATTGAAACCAACACAGAATTTCAGAATCTTAGGGGTTGGAAGGGATCTCTGGAGATTATCTAGTCCAACCCACCTGCTGTATGCTAGCTTCCCTATACTGGGTTCCGTAGAAAGGTGTCCAGGTGGGTTTTGAATATCTCCAGAGAAGGAGATTCCACAACCTCTCTGGGTAGCCTTTTTCAGTGCTTTGTTGCCGTCAAAGAAGTTATTTCTCCTATTCATATGGAACTTCCTGAGTTCCTGTTTGTGCCTATTGCCCCTTGTTGTGTCACTGGGCACCGCTGAAAAGTGTCTTGCCCCATCCACTTGGTACCTGCCCTTTAGATATTTGTAAGCATTGATAAGATCTCCAGTCCCAGGTCTCAGCCTTTCCTCATGAGGGAGATGCTCCAGGCCTCTAATCATCTTTGTAGCTCTCTGCTGGACTATTGAGAAGTTGCCCATCTTTCTTGAACTGGAGAGCCCAGAACTGGACACAGTACTCTAGATGTGGCCTCACCAGGGCAGAGTAGAGGGGGAGGATCACTTCCCTTGACCTCCTGGCCACACTATTCTTGATGCACCCCAGGATACCGTTGGCTTTCCTGTCCACGAGGGCACTGCTGGTTCATGGTCAACCTGTTGTCCAACAGGACCCCCAGGTCCTTCTCTGCAAAGCTCCTTTTCAGCAAGTCATTCCCTAATCTGTACTGATGTGTGTGGTTATTCCTCCCCAGGTGTAGGACTCTACACTAGCTCTTGTTGAACCTCATCAAGTTTTTCTCCACCCAACTCTCCAGTCTGTCCAGGTCTTGCTGAATGGGCAGCACAGCCTTCTGGTGTGTCAGCCATTCCTCCCAGCGTATCATCAACAAACTTGCTGAGGGTGTACCCTATCCCTTCATCCAGGTCACTGGTGAAAGTGTTAAATGAGACCAGTACTGACCCCTGGGGAACTCCACTAGCTACTGTACCTGATACAGTGATGCATGCTGAAGGAAAACATTCGTTTAAAAACAACAGTAGTATAGTTGAAAAGTTTCTGCTGGTCAAGTTTTGTGAATATTTGTTAATAACCAGTCTCTATTTTTTGTATACAGTTGCAGTAGTTTATATGATGTTTTTAAACACTGGAAATGCCACTGTTCTGTGATTCTTTTCCGCATGTTTGATGGAAGTCCTTATCACATGCTGTCTGGTTTGCTGTTTCTGCAGTACCCTTCTAGCATATGTGTGGTGTGTTTTAGTCTTGAAAGTACCACGAACACTAAGTCTTTTGTTGTTTATGTGATCTTTTTTTTTTGTTATAGGAGTGATCGGTCATACTAGAAGTAGAGATGAGACTGATCAGAAAGGGAGACTAATGGAGGAAAGTTCAGGAGAGGTTAATCAGTTCTTGTTGCTGTAAACGTGAAATCAGGTGTCTTGGTGGTGATAGCATGCCTAAATACAAAACGAGGGATTAAACTAGTAGTTTTGATTTAACTTGGCACACAAATTAATGTTTGCTTTTCCCTAAATTTCTGATTTTCCTTCGGTTTCTGTTAGTCTGTTTTAATATTTTTCCTATTGTCAGTATTTAAATTCCTGTCTGCATGGAGTCAGTGTATTATGACCTAGAGACCAGTGTTTAGACTTGTTCCTTCTGCTCAAAGGGAGGTGGGATTTGACAACATTTTTTTTTCCTATTTTCTTTCAATCCCTAATTTCTGTCCTTTTGAAGAAATCATTCTTGATTTGAGGTTAGTCCAAAAGGCAGAGAGGTTCACTTTACCCTTCTTTATCTCTCTAGATTTGCTCTGGGACTTTTATTTTGGCATACATCCAATTACCTCAAGTAAGAAAGATCTCTGTGAAGGATACTCAGAGTAAGTCAATCTGATCTTTAATGCTGCTTACATTAACATCAAAGGGAGATGAGTTTGACTAGCGCTGAGCCCTTATGAAACCTTGTTGTAATCTGTTAATTTCTTGGCACAAAAGTTGAGAGAGTTCAGAGTAAAATGGTTGCTTGTGCAGTTGCATTGAAGTGCTGCCAAGTAACAAAGCAAATGTAATGGAAGAGGACAGTAATTCTAATTATTTGCAAGCATTGTCATTCCTCTCCTTTCTTAACTGTCTCTGGCATTTGGAGAGAAGGGAAGCAGGGAAGACCCTGCTATTGCATTGGTACAAAATATTAAGTCTATGGACCACTTTCATTAACCCTTTTATTAATTAAGTTCTGTTGTTTTATGTAAGCATACACTTACAAACCAGCTTGGAAAAACAGACTGTTAGCCTTATTTTCACTGTCCTATGGATGAGCTGTGGACCTATTGCTTTGTGTTTTTTTATACTCTTCTTCAGGAATATAGCTTTGCCTAGCAAGTGGGTGGACTATGCAGTGTTTCCTGCCTTCCATTGTGTTTCTAATAGTGAGGGACCAGCTTCTGGACCTTCTGTGAAAGGAAGGCAGAGAGACAAGAGAGACACTTTTTTTTAGTCGCGTATTCTGTCATGTCATATGTTCCACACTGAAGGCTGTAGGGAGTGAAGTCCCAGCAATGGGTCCAGCTGAAAGATAATAGTCCAG
This sequence comes from Aquila spilogaster, assembly GCA_024606505.1. Classification (NCBI taxonomy): domain Eukaryota; kingdom Metazoa; phylum Chordata; class Aves; order Accipitriformes; family Accipitridae; genus Aquila; species Aquila spilogaster. The sequence goes on from JANHGO010002131.1 coordinate 12,009, forward strand.
TTATACTCTTTACTTGCCAAAAATTGTTGCCTCCTTTTCTGCTGCTTATGTTAAACTTGTAAAGACATCTGTAGGCAAGGAATGTGTGCGTTTGGGGTTGAATGATGAGAGATTATGGTTTGTGAAAGGAAGGAATCTCTGGGCAACTGGGAAGGCAAAGAATGTATTAGATGAGAGTAAGAAAACCTTGCTTTTACTCTTGTGTAAGTTGTTGTTACAGGTGATGCCACACAATGGCTAGTCTTAGGAGTATGGCATTGATCCTAAGAAATTCTTTATGTAAGAGAGAACAGAAGGTATGGGAATTTTCAGTGTCAAAGCAGTAGTTTTGTTGTCCAGCTACTATGGAAAATCTCACTTGGGGGTTCTGTATGTTTTTGGAAAAAAAAAAAAACAATGTGTGTTAAAAGGTGCACAACTAGTTTAAAATCTGTACTTTTTTTATTGGGCACAGATAGCTTCTTGAACTTTCTCTTACAAGACAGTGCAGAGATAATTGGACAGTGTTAGACATTCATATAGGTAACATTTTTATAGGGCAGAATGTTACAGTATATCAGTTAAAGAATCTATGAAATTTCATAGTGTAGCATTTAAGCCATCTATAAAAAGGATTGGTTTAGGCATAAAGTGTCTCTTCTGTAAGACTGCAGTGTGTTAACATAACGATTGTTTGGTTTAGCTTGTGCATATCTGTCATGCTCTGAATGTTGCTCTGTTAGTTCCTGTGTCCGAGGTAAGCTAACCTGTACTCCTGGGTGAGGGAGCATACCAGTGAAAAGGTAGCTGAGGAATATTGAAATGGTTAATTTTTGGCCTAGGAGTTTCCTTACTGTTTCTTTTCTTTTTTTTCTTTTTTCTTTTTTTTGCCACATGTTATGATTGCAGTACTGTGATCTTTTTTTTTATCTTGTTTCCACCTCTTTAAAATTTAATACTATGGAAATTAACATATTAAATAAAATAACGTATGGAAAATAATGTATTAACTGTGAAATTTAAACTGTCTTATATTATGAAATCGAGAATTCCCACACCAGCCTTAACTCTGCCCCCAGAAAAGAAGACATACCAAGTGAGTGTCTTAAGTTACGTGATTGTGTAGCAGTGGGCACTAGGATGTACTATATTTGGCTAATGTTTACATTACAGATCTGGTCCAAATCCATGGCCCTGTTGAAACACTAAATATACTGTATGATCATGTTACACTGGTAAACAGGCATAGGTTTGATTCCCCTAATGATAATATGTGAAAGAATGCATGTCCATTGAGAGAGGAAATAGGATATTTCAAACATTTTTCTTGCATGTACAGGAGTATGCAATTTTCTACACTTTCCATTATGTTACTGAGATCTGTTTCATAGTATTCCATGTATAATGCAGGCCTAGAAATTTCATCCGTTTCTTTACCTTGATGATCAGTGTGAGCTATGGGATTTCAGATAGTCCTTTACTGTAACTCAAGGACTTTGTTTTTGAAGGTGTCAATTTCTGTTAAGATTATAGGATTTTGTCACGTTGAAGAGAACAGGAAATGTGCTTTTTTACTTTCTATGATATATACTTAAATTTATGCATATCATAGTGTTTTAAATAATTGAATTTTGGGGCAGGTCTGTTTTTTCACTTGTCTAGTTTGTTTTGAACTGTAGGCAGGGTTATTGCTCCCAGATTTTTTGTACTGCACCAAATATAATGAGGCACTGAGAGAAAGGCCTGAGTACTATACAAATACAGGCTGTGCAGTTTAGCCCAAAATGAGATCAGACGAGAAAGGTGAGAGAATTATGAGAACAGATTTTGTTAACTTATTTGATTGGCTTACAGTCCCAGAAATAAATTGTTGATCTGATTATATAGAAAATGTGTTTATTTAAAAATATATATATATATGTATATATGTATGTAATGCACCTAGGTGTTCTATAGTCCAGCTGACATTTTGTTTGCATCTGGTTTGAGTTCTTGACATAAGTCTATGTTCTTTGTCATTTACAGAACTTGTGCAATTAAATGGGTAGTATTAGGTTAGTTGTCAGGAATGTTATTGAAAGTCCTGCTAAGACAGCTTGAGGAGAACATTCCATGGAGCAACAGTCTTGGGATTGGCCTCTTACATTGTAAGAGTAATGTTTATTTTTGTTTTGTTTGTCTCTATTTTAAACTGGATTCAAAGACCTCAAAGCAGAATTGATCCTGTCCTGTAAGTTGCTGAGTAATATGATATAGCTAAGTTATAATATGCCATAAACTTTAATCTCCACTTTGATGTGGAGAAAGGAGAATTATTTGTCATAGAGGTACTGTTAGAGTTAATTACTACTACTTCTCGGGCTGCTTGAACCTGAAATTTTTGCTCCCATTGTTAATTAATTTAAGAGGTGCTATTTGGTGTCACCAAGAAAACATGTTTTCTTATTACTTCTGACCCATTCGAAAATCAGATTTGTGATTCTCTCCCACAGGAAGACTTTTCTCCACATTGAAAAGCTTAAGTAACATCTTCACTTTGAGTCTTTAGTGATGTGTGAAACCAAATCTCCTGCTTGAAAGACTGAGACTTTACTCTGTCTTGATTGAGAGGAGTGTGAAAATGCAGAGATGAATATATTTACTGATGGAGCATCATTCTCTGGTCTTCCTTAGCTTGTTTTTGCTATTGCTTATCACAAAGCTTCTGCAGAGCTGTGGTTTTGGAGAAGGAGAGAAATCATTAGAACTTCCAACTCTCTGTTGAGCCAATATGAAATTGTCTCCTATTAGTGTGTTTCCTGGCACCTTGTCCAGTTGCTGCAGATTTCGAGGCAACTAAAGTTCCCCCAAGAAAAAGCACAGAAGTTTTTTTTCCTGGTACAGACCATATTTTTTGTATAGTGTATCGTTCAGGATTATAGATGTCTTTGCTAGGGTTGATACTTAGGCTGACCATTTAGTGCATTTGAAAAAAGTTAAGCATATATCTAGGTAATGGTATCCATTAATCCTTGTTCTGTCTCCTTCATGAAGCTATCAGACACCCTCCCCTTTGTGTTCTTACGGGAATACAATTTATTTACCGGGCAAGTATTAACTTTTACTCATCTCTGTATTGTTCATGGCTAAACTATACTATTCAGCTGTTTCACCTTTTCCATCCTGCCTTCACTGCCTGCATATATATTACCCTTGGGTTGACAAGGGGATTAGTTGACCTAGTATTGTAGAAGCTTTCTTGTTTTAAAGTCCTCACTCAGAGCAGTGTTTAAGAAGGATAATGGGGGAGTTAGAGAACAGCCAATTAGCTGGGATTCAGTGCTCAGTATTTGAGGACAAAAAACCAATGCAGTACCATTAATGGGAAAAGCATGACATAAATGCACTATTACCATACAACAGTCAGGATGTAGGAGGTAGAAAACCAGTTGTATTTCCTCTAATTTGCTGTCATTATGTTTTGGAGTCTCTTGGAGAGACTCCCAGAAGTAACTCTACAGGAAACTTACTGTTCTAATTGAGCTGTATCAATCAAATTTCATTTAATTGATGCAGTTATTTGAGTTGACAGTTGATAAAACTAGTTTAGATTTCTTTAAGGCCTTCAGTACAAAACCAGCCAGTAAAGTCTGATGGAAACTGAAAGGGTTAGTGATTTGAGGAAATAATTGCACAAAATATTCTGTTAATATATTCCCTATAAGCGTAGCCGCTGAATTGTTGTATAATATAAGTAATGCTTGTTTGCAACACCATAGTAACCCTTAAAATGTTATGGATTATATTTGTGATGTAGCATTGTAAATGGGGAGGTGTGTTTTATCATGTAAGCTATGCTTGGTAGGATTATTACCCCCATGCATCCTGTGCTGCCAATAAGAATACCTGCTTAACAATAATAAAACTCTTGCTGTTAAGTCTCATTGCATTGATTTCTTTGTTTCATTAGCAATCAACAAAAGTCTGTTGTGTGGCCAGGGAATAGGTTACAAAAGAGTTGAGTTGTCCCATTTGATGCTAAACAAAATAAAATTTCATCTCAAGGTTCATAGCATTTAGTTTGTGTATGCATTTTTACCTTTTTTTCCAGAGGTGAGCGCGTAGCCAGATATTACTGTACTTCACTAGCAGTGTTAAGAACAATAGTAGGCACTTTGGGAATGGAGATAGAAGTTTGCGTGGCTAAGAACAGAAATTAAATTCAGTACCTGTGACACTAGGCAGGACAGATGACGTGGATTTGTGGGAAGCAGTTGCAAAAGCAGGAAGTCTCATGTTTGAATTTTGGTGGAAAGTAAACTTAAAGCAGCATCAGACCATGCAGGGGCTCTGCTTCTGATATGAGAATGCATAGTGTCTTGCCAGTAGTTATTTTTCAGTTGTTTCCAGATGAAAGAAACGATAGTGGACTTGTCATACAGTGTTGCTGGGAGGAAAAAAACAAAGTTACTGGGTAAATCTCATATGATGAGTATCTTTTTGTCCTATTAATTTATCTTTTTAAAGGGTTTTTGCAATTTAAGCTGGAACTAGGTAGTATCAGATGCAGTTTTTTTCAAGTAGCTTTCATTTTAAAATACATATTTTTTTTTTATAAGAATACTTGTAAAATTTCTGACAAGCCACAAGTGTTCGCTATTCTAGTCTTGGCTTTTTTCTACTTTAAAGTTGTATGCAGTGTCTTTTATTTGTTAGCGTGATGCACTATGCAGTGGAAGAGCTATGTCAAGGAATGTACGTTTTTAATGTTTCCTGCTTTTGTTTGTCATGCAAGTACTTCCTTTCATAGCAGCACGTAACATAACACAGACTAAGCTCTAAGTTTGGTGTCTTGCTTTTTTGGCTTTATTTTTTTTTTAACAATTGTTACTTGTTTGGGAACAGTGGTTTACAGTTGGTTTGTACCAGCTGTCTACAAGTAGCGAATGAGGGTGCTGTTGAAGGAATCCAGCCAAGCTCAGACAAATTCCTGTTTCTTAAAGTATCCAGAGCTACCCTGTTTGAGATGTATCAAATGAGGCTGATGAAGCTTAGGTGAATGAGAGGATAGCAGCAGTATGTGGCAGGAAAAGGTAGTATGGGGAAAAATTCTCTCCTCTAAAGGGAGGATGTGTAAAGAGAGGAAAAAGTCATCTTCAGTGTTTCCGTAACTTTTGTGTACTGAAATTGTTTAATGACTTTGTCAATGTCTTGTTCTCTCAGTTTACAAGGAGTTGCAGATAATTTTCTTTTACCTTTGTTTCAAAATAATGTCTGTTAATTCACCTTATGCATTTTTGTTTTTATAATTTCATGGATGTCCAGTCAGGAGAAATGTGAAGTAAGCACTTTAAAAGTCAGAATATATAGTATTATTATGTATGTTCTATTATCTTTCAATTTGGTAGTCTTGCAAGTTTCTTAAAGAAAGCTTTTGATTGCTTTCTGGCATGATACAAAAAGGGGAGGTTCACTGAAAGGCAAATGTGGAGAAAAACAGTAAGAGAAGCTGTGTGACAAGTAGTATACAATCATTATAGATTGTGGAAGTCGTCATCAGGGTTGATGTTGGGTCTTTGAGTTTAAGTGTATTTAAAACAGTTCTGGAGGTGTAGTTAGATAATGAATATGCACATTGTACTCAAGAAATCTTGCTTGGTGAGGGATTTTGTATGTTTGGGTTTAGTTTTTAAGTCTGTTCCATACTCATTATGTTTAATTAGGGATTTTCAAGTGGGAACAACTTTCTTCATCTGAGATTCACTATGAGACAGTGACCTCTATAAGATTGTTATTTCTTGTGAGAATGTAGCGGTTAGCATTTCAAGACTGCATGCGATCCTGTGTTTTAAGTGAAAAGCTGGCAAGGGTGTGAACGTTGTATACGCTCTGATCTGACCATGTGCCTGTACATTTCTTCTCAGGGAACCAGTGAACTTCTGGTGTTGTAAAAATGTAGCATATGTATGCTGTGCCCTGTGAAGGGAAGACTGTTGAATTGTATTGGATGCATGTCTCCTTTTCAGCAGAAACGGGTATAGTGCAGTGGGACTGCACTATGGGAGTGTCAGGAAAAAGAACGGAAACATGCTGCAGGCCCCCGGAGATTAGTCTGCACACAGCTGTGGAACAGTCAACACAGAGGACAGGAGATTTCCAAATAATAGTACATGTGATGGTTGTAGTACCTGAGCATGCCTATGCAGCAGTAATGCTGAGTATGTGCACAAAGCAGTAGCACCACCGTGAAGCTGAGCAAAAAGTGATTTTAAAACTTCTATACTTCCTGAACTCTGGTCTACTCTACTTTAAAAACTTTGACATTCCTGTGAAATATATATAAATATAATTTACTGTTTTAAAAACTCCATTTATCGTTTGCCGTCCTAAATATTTATTTAACTGTGCTTCTTTGAGACAGGCTGCTTACTATGATGTAATGCTTACTGCTGACAATGGTGTGAGCAGTATTGAATTTTTTTGACAGATTTCACAAAAATGCTGAACAAAAGTAGTTGTGTAATGTGGGTGACTGTTTCTCTGTGTGTTACTGAGAGTCATGGGAGAGTCGATTCAAAGCCAAGTATTACATCAGACTCTTGTGTTTCAGGCACTGATTTGATTTGGCCCTGCTGAGTTAACTGCTGCTCTTAAAGTTTGTGTCAGTAAATCTTTTCTTGATTGATGTGAAGTAATTTAGGTAATGACATTATTGGAATAAACATGGTGACCACCAACTGCAACAGCTGGGCTGAGTCAGAAGACCCAGAGGGGCCACAACCCTTCAGGGCTAATGAATGCACCCAGGTGGACCTCCTGGGGAGCAACAGAGCTGTCCAGACCTTCAGCTGGGGGGAACTCTGGTGTCTGGAAGTCCCTTAAGGGCCTGAGGAAGACAGAATTGTCATGGGTGGGAGTGCACTCTGCTCAATAAACTTCTTGAACAGATGGCCAGGCTGCAAGATGAAATTACCAGGCTGAGAAGTATCTGGGAATTAGAGAGGGAGACAAATAGGAGGAAATCTGATGGATGCTGACCAACAGCCCTGTTCTAAGTCTTTGCAAGCTAAGTCAGCTTCCCACCTTGAGGAAAAATGTCACAATAATGTGCTGGACTCTCATGACTGCTTGGAGCAGAAGGAGGTGTCTCCCCCTTGTCCACATGGTACCCCTGAGCAACAGATATCAGGCTCTGGGGATAGAAAAAGGAAAGGGTGTGGAAAGCATTCAAAACCCAGAAAACAACCTGCCTATTAAGCAGGGCCAACTAAGGGACCACATCAGCACCACCAAAAAAATGTATCTTAGTAATTGAGGACTCTATGCCAAGGGGCACTGAGGCCACCACTTGCTGCCCAGATAATCTCTCCAGTGAGATTTGCTGTCTGTCAGGGGTGCATGTTAGATATGTCAAGATGAGGTTACCACATCTGATGAAACAGGATGACTACTATCCATTTGTTCTCATTCAAGGTGGGTCTCAGGAGGCTGTGACAGTAGAACTGCAGGGCATTAAAAGAGACTTTACATCCCTTGGAAAGACATTGAAGGGATCAAGATTGCAAGTAGTGTTCTCTTCTGTCCATGTGATTGCTGGCTGGTAACTGGAAAGGGGGAGGAGAATGAGTCAGGTAAATGATTGGCTGTGTGGATGGTGTCATGATCAGGGCTTAGGATTCTATGACTTTGGAGAGACCTTTTGAGAAACTGAGTAGGTGGGCACCAGATGGAACACAATTGGTGGGACAAAAGTGTTCTGAGAAGCAAGCTGGCTGATTGATTACCAGGGCTTTAAACTAGATTTAATGGAGGAAGGAGGTGGAGTTCTGTGTTATAGAAAATGGCCAGGGAATGCTGTCACTTTAGAAAACAGTGGGGGGGAAAAAAATCTCTGAATCGTCTCAAAGTATCTTATGAGTACTCCTCAGAGAAGATAACGTTGTCGGCAGTCTGGCTGAAGTGCCTCTAAACCAGTGCACACAGCCTGGGTAATAAGCAGGAGTTGGAAGGATATTAATAATAAAGGACATCTGATTGTTGGGGTCTACTACAGGCCGCCTGTTCAGGGGGAGCCTTTCCTTGCTTTGACTGCAGTGTTGTGCTCACAGGCTCTCATCTTGTTCGGGGATTTCAACCACCTGGATGTATCCTGGGAAAGCAGAATGGTCGGCTGTAAGTAATCTGGTAGACTCCTGGAGAGCACTGATGATATCTTCCTGGTCCAGGTATTAGACAAACCAACCAGAAGAGAAGTGTTTCTGTACCTGGTGCTCACCAACAGAGGTAGCTCATTAAAGAGGTTAAGATTGGAGGTACTTTGGGCTGTAGTGACCGTGCCTTGCTAGAGTCTGTGATCTTGAAGAGGACAGGACTGGCAAAAAGCAGAGTCAGCACCCTGAAATTCAGGAGAGCAAAATTCAAGCTATTTAAGGAATTACTTGGTGAGATCCCTGGGAAGGTGCCCTTAGAGGCAAAGGAGAGGAGTGAAGCTGGCAGCTCTTTAAGGAGGGAGAGGACCAAAGCTCTCTGACCTCCAAGTATAGGAAAACAAGCAGAGGAGGCAGGAAACTAGCACAGCTCAGCAAGGATCTGCTGGTCAAACTGAGGGAAATGGACAGATGGAAACAAGGACGTGTCACCTAGGAATAATACAGGGAGGCTGACTGGATGCGCAGAGGTGGGATCAGGAAAGCCAAAATACAGATGGAACTGCAGTTGGTGAGGGGCGTAAAAAAACCAACCAAACAAACAAAAAGGGATTCTGTAGGTACATTGATCAGAAGAGGCAGACCAAAGAGAGAGTGTAAACTCCCTCTGATAAATGAGAAGGGAGAACTGGCAACAGCAGACAGAGAAGGCTGAGGTACTCAGTGAGTTCTTTGCCTCAATCTTTACTGGCAGACAGGCTTCTTGTCTCTCACATCCCTGAACCTCTAGGCAGGAGCTGGAGGAGCAAAATCCCTCCCCCACTCCCACTGTAAGAGAAGACCACTTCATGAAAATGTTTAAGTCTTGGATCACCTCCTAGTCTTACACGTGCCTTGACAAAGCCTCCAGGAGGATCTCTTCAATGATCATCCCAGGCACAGACATGAGGCTCAGCTGCATGTAGTTCCCTGGGTCTTCCTTTATCAAAAATAGGAATGATTCTCTTTTTACAGTCACTGGGCACCTTGCCTGACGCCTGTGACTTTTTAAATAGAATGGAAAACAGCGTGGCAACCACATAAGCCAGCTCCCTCAGGATCCTGGAATGCATGTTGTCTGGTCCTGTGGACTCATACATGTTCAATCTCATGAGGTGGCCTTGGACTTGCTCTTCTTTTACAGTGGGAGGGATTTTGCTCACATGATTCCCACCTAGAATTTCAGGGACGCAAGTGGCAAGGGAAGCCTGACTGGCATTGAAGACCAAGGCAGTGGTCTTGTGAAGTACCTCAGCCTTTTCCATGTATGATAAAGCCAGTTCTCCATTCTCATTTATCAGGAGGTATGCTCTCCTTTGCCTGTCTCTTCTGCCCAAGATGCCTAAAGAATCCCTTCTTGTTGTTTTTCACATTTCTTGTTAAGTTTAATTCCATCTGTGCCTTAGTTTTCCTGATCCTTTTCAGCGGAAGTCCTTTCCTGATGGCCCATTTCTCTGGTATATCTGGCACTCTCAAATGGAGCATATTCACTGCATTCCCTAGTATTGTCACCCTCTCCAGAGCTTAAAGAAGGACACATCTCAAGATAGGCCTCCATGGTACTTTATTTTATTGGCCTCTGGATTGAGTGTAATTTTTCAATCCCTGCTTTATGAGCCCAACGTTCCAATCAGCTTTCCTCTCACCTAGTTGTCAACCCATGGGGACTGTAATGATACACAATTAGCATGGGAGAGTATTGAAAGACTTGCTACAGCTGAGATAGATGACACCTGGTGCTTTTTCTTAGTTCACAAATCCAGTTGTTGTATCATAAAGGGCAACTAGGTTCATGTTGTATGATTTATCTCTGTTCGTTGTGACTGTTTCCATTTACCATCGTCTTCAAAGCCCAGAAATGTATTCCAAGAATACCTTCTTCATGCACCAGTACCTGCTGTGGGCTGAACATCTGGAAGGCAGTTCTGTAGAAATGGGCTTTGAGGTGCTGGCTGGCAACAAGCTGACCATGACCAAGCAACGCATGCTTGTGGTGAAGAAGTCCAGCAGCAAGAAGGGCTACATTAGGAAGAAGAGCGGTGTCAGCAGTTCGAGGAAGACGGTCCTCTGCTCGGCAGGGGTGAGGCTACCTCTGGAGTACTGTTTCTCAGCAAAAGAAAAATATGGACATATCAGAACTCATCCAGAAAAGCTTCACAAAAATGGTGAAGGGACTAGGGCATCTTTTGTATGAGGAGAGGCTGGGAGTGCTGTGACTGTTCAGCCTGGAGCAGAGAAGACCCGAGGGGCGATTCTTATCAATGCGTAAAACCCAGCTGGACGCAGTCCTTTGCAACCTACTGCAGCTGACCCAGAATGAATAGGGAGGCTGGACTAGATGATCTTGAGAGGCTGCTTCCAAACATCATGATTCTGTGAATTCATGATTTTTTTTTTGTAGGTACCAAAGTGAAGTTGATGCAACTACTTACCTAGATTGTCCTTTTTCCCTGTTTGGAAGCATATGAAAAATTTGCCTTTCTTGAGTCACGTGAGGCCTACCATGACCTCTAAAAGGTTCCAAACACGATGGTGAACAGTCTTGCTATTATATCAACCTATTCCTTAAGCATCCTAGAACACATCTTGTCTGCTTTCAGGTACTTCTATGGGTTGAGGTGTGTGTTTGTTTTTACAGATCCCTGACTCAGTCCTGGTATTTAAGCACCTTGAGAAATAGGGGCCCGCGACTTCGTCCTGTGAAGGCTGAGGCAAAGGCGATGTTAAGAACATGAACGATGTTAAGAACACTAACGATGTTAGTCTTATCTGTATCTGCTGACGTTGCACCATTTGTCCCTCAGCGGGCCTGTGTTTTCCTTGTTTATTCTTTTACTACTGAGGTAGCTTTTCTTGTTGCCTGTGATGTCCCTTGCCAGTTTCAAATTCAGTTGAGCTTTGGCTTTCCTGGCAGCACTCTATGGTATCAGAATCCCTGTTGTCCTCCTCTGTGTACCCTGTCCTCACTTCTGTCTCTTGTGAATGTCATCTTTGCACTGGAGCTCAGTCCCAAGTTCCTAGTTTGGCCATGTTATTCTGTATGTGTACTTATTTTCCTGAGTAGTAGAACGGACTGTCCTGCCTTTTTTAAGGAGGTTGTTGTGAAAGACCTGCCGGCCTCTCCTTTCCTGGTTCAAGAGGCAGTAGACTGGTTTGGAATAAGTGACCTGACTTTGCTGAGACTATAGGCCTGAGCTACGTGTCATCTAGGTTTTAGTGATGTGACAGGCTTGCTTGTAGGCTGTAATAGGTATAGACCCTAGTGTTCAGTACCTACATCTGTCTTTGCAAGATCGGATACTGTATTCAGAAAATCCTCAGCTGTTACTTGCTGAGGGATTACACCTGTGTTATCACATGTGGATATTAACTAAGCCCTGAAAGTGGAGTGGCAGCATTAGTACTGTTACAACTGACCTAATCATTCTCTTGTCTAATCTGGGTTAATTAATTTGGGAACATCACTGTCCTGATGCAATTACACTGCCACTGATTCTGTAGGAAACCTGGTTGGTACTGGTTTTGGGTAATAGGTCTGTATTTCGTTCTACAAACGTACATGTGAATAGTGATTTCCATGAAACGTAGTGCATAATATCAAACATCAGACTCAGCCCTGACTAGTACTAATCCTAGCTGAATTTGATGTAGCAATCCGGATGTGATAGTGACTTTTTTCCAGTAACTAAAACCCAATTTGGGTTTTCCTGTCTTAGCTCCGCTGGATAACTTACCTTGATAGCTTATTTTTTTTAGAGCACTTCTCTTTCTTATCTGTGTACCTAATGCTCTTAGGAGTCTCACTTTTTGATGTGTTAACTTTATTTGTTGTTATTGGTGTTCAGGAGTTCATTCCTTTTGTTGGAGAAGGACTTTATGCCGTTCAGAGAAGGCTTCTCTAGTTCTGCATGCTAGTTAAACTCTTTAAAATGCACATGTAGGACTTGTGGAGGAGAATAAGGTTTTTCCAGTTATGTTTATATAAAAAAAGATTATTCAAAATATTATAAATTATAAAAGCCATTGTCTCTGTAGTTCTCCTTTAGTTTTAATGTTTGCTTATCTTACAGCTTGGGCTGTGGAAATAGATGATGAATTCTTTTCCTTTTTAAAATTCTGATCATTTCTTTCTTCAACATCTAGCAGAACTTTTCCTTGGGCTTTCTTTCCGGTTTTCTTTTTAGGCCTGAAGTTGATTCAAAAAAAAAAAAAAAGAAAGAAAAAAGAAAAAAGGAAAGAAAAGCAAAACAAAAAACACCACCACATTACTTCATTTAGGCGGCTGCTACAGGGCAGAATCACACCTTACAAAAGGTTTGCCTACAGCTCCTTTAAAAATCGACTTTTTATTTTTCTATAAATTTACGGTGATTAAGATGACACCATACTAAATAATTTATTAACTCATGTATTTCAGTCTTCATCTTGGCTGACCTTTACATTAATGTTAACACTAGATGGCAGCTGAAACATTTCAGTTCTGCAAGAAAACACTCTTTAGGAAAACAGCTTTCTTTTTTTCATTACATAATGAAGAAACTTCATAACAAATGGAGAGTTGTTAAGTCTGTATTGTTACCTAATGTTTATTCTTAGTAAATAATTTGCTTTATTTCTTTCAATTCTTCTAAAAACAAAAGATCTAGCTTCTACCAGTGCTTCTGTGCTTTTGTAGCAATATCGTGCAGTTGTCTGATGTGCAGTCAAGGAGGGAGAATAGTTTTTCATGCTGCCCCATCATTTTGGGTTGGAACACATTGATACTTTACTACTTTTGCTGGTAGTCCACGAAAAGCACTTATCATATCTTGCTGCAAGTTGTAAAAAGCATGTAATACAGAAGAGTGAGGAATCATAGGCCCTGGGTACAACCTATCTGTATCATCTTTATCAGCAGTCCCCATCTACAGTCCCAGTCTGAAAAAGGATTCCCCAGCTGGGCAGCAAGGTCAGGTCAGGTGGCTATGGATGGATTTGGAATGGTCCAACACCCGTCAGCATATAGTGTCCCCAGGATCTGGAGCTTCTGAGGAGCCAGAACTGGAGTCTCATCAGTGTATGGTCAGAAGGTGTCCTCACTGTCCCTGCTGGTCAGGCCAGGCAAGCCTGGGAAATTCCAGAGTGTGCAAGTGTTGTTCCCCCTCAGTGGAGCCAGGGTTACCCAAACATTGCTTCCAAGAGCATAGCACCTGTAGCATTGAAGAAGAACGTAAAAAGACAAACAAACTTAGACTAGTACACCCCAGAGCTAAATACAGTTTCTTGTGCACAGACTTTCATTAATGCCAGTTTGAGGTTTCTGAAGGACTTTCAGTATTCTGGAGTCTACAGCATGTTTCCCATTTCTTCCCTTAAGGTTTCATATAGCAGTTAAGCAAGCTAAAAATTCCCAGTCAAAGGTCCCAGGGCCTCAAGTTCCAAAATATATTATTCCATCCTTACCAGTTTCACTCCTGGCTTCAGCTGGGTAGCTACCGTTGCTGGTTTGGCTTATTTCGGTCATTTAGGTGTCCCTGATGCCTCAGCCCAGGTATCACTGCATTTTTCACCTCTTCTGTAACTGTTGGGTCAGCAGGGGGTGATTTCTGTAACATAACTTGAGCCTTCACAGTGTCATTTTCTGAATATGTACTGTGGATTTGTCTTTTACTGAATGTGATTTAGGACTGTAGTTCGTTTAAGATATCCCTCCCCCTTAATGGCACTGGGCAGTCAGGCCCTCCTCAAATTGCTAGGTAATAGAGTCTGCTGGCTACCTTGAGGCACAGTTGCACACCAAGTTCCTTCAGGGAGAGCCATAACCAATGTCCCCCAGCAAGATGGGAGCTTCACTTGTTATTTTCCACAGATCCCAGGTTCCCACAAGTAATTTCATCACTTCTTCAATCCCTTAATTACTACTCTTTTCAACAAGTTTCCTATGCAATTTCCACAACCAACTGCTCCATATCTAGAGTGCCTGGAATGTGTGAATTGCTTTCATGTACGGTAACACACCACAGGCACGGCTGCAGCCACAAAAGTTAAAAATAATACTAATAAAAATAAAATGCCAGCTAAAGATTTGCCATGTCTGTAAGAGACTCTAGTTCCTCCGGGTCAAAATCCTTAAGCCCATCCCTGCAAACAACCTCTTGGATCACTCATTACCATCTTGCATTGGAGTACTTGGACTGCTCTTACTCCATTCTTGGAATGGAGGGTGAGAATACCGAGGGTTCTGAATCCAAGTCTCCTCTGTCACTACTACTCCAAATGTCACCATCCCAAGTTTCAGGGTCCCACTCAGGGTTGGCAACAGTTGTCCTCACTCACAGACCCCTATGGCCCCCTTTCTTGGCCTGACATCAATATCAAGCGGCCATCTTTACAGCATAGTGAGTTGCTAGTTTTGTATGCTTCTACTCCATTACTTTCCCATTCTTTACTGCCTGCAGTAGAGCCTGATGTAAATTGAGCTCAGTGTGTATTTGCTGAACCTGCTCTTTCTCCCTGTCACTCTCTTGGTGCAGCATTTGATTTGTCTCAGCCACCTGCTGGTAAGCAGCTAGCAAACACCCTGTCACTTGTTGCAAGTGGGACATGCAAAAAACTGCCATAGGCTCTTTTGCTTCCCATAGTTTTTGTTCTGTTTCTGCAAAAGTTTCAAGATGAACCAGCAACATACTCCACGGTTCACCCTTGCAGCCCAGTCTCTCCACTGGGGGAGACGCAACCTTGGACTGGGTCTTGAGAAACGTACTCACACAATACACTCACAGTACAATGGTGTGATGCTGGGGCAGACCTAGTCCCAGTCTTAAAGGCACCTAACCCTATGACGGCGCGATACTGGGACAGGCAAATCCTGCCACCTGGTGTCTGTCTTTAAAGGTACCTAACCCTATGATGGCGTGATACAGGAGGAGGCCCTTTCCATCGCCTAGTCCCTGTCTTTAAAGACACCTAACCCTGTGATGGTGCAATACTGGGGCAGGCAAGTCCTGCCACCTAGTCTGTGTCTTTTAAGGGTACCTAACCCTATGATGGTGTGATAGTGGGGCAGATCCTTTCCACCACCTAGTCCCCATCTTAAAGGAGGGAGAGAAAGAAGGGGAGAAGAGAAGAGAAAAACACAAAAGCAAAACAAGACAAAACAGTATCTCACTGCCTCTCTCCTGACATCTCAGCAGTCAATCATTTGGATCTGAGAGATAGGATGTTTCAGGAGCAGAGGCAAGCAAACTGTGCAATCAGCAGCGTGAAGGGTTATGAGTTTTAGTCAACATGCACACGCTCATACAGGCATAAACATCCATTTTTAGATAATCCCCATAAGCAGGAAGCAGAAACTCCCTAAGCAAGTGCACTATTACTTGCTGATCCTTGAGAGACTGCAAACCGCTGAAAAGGAGAAAGACAAAACATGCTGGTGGTGGATTCAATAGGTAGTGCCAGCGGGGCGTCCCCTGCTTCAAAGTGCACCTTTCTTCTCTCCCCCACCACAGCCTCTCTTCTGCTTTTTTTTCTCCCCAGGGTCTGCAGGTTTGTTCCACTTGCACGCTGTACCTGTGTGGCCAACGTGTGATACAGAGCAAGTCTTTGCAAAAACAAGATAAACTATCAAGGTTGGCTCTCTCTACAAAACAACATATTTGCAGCTACAGCCACAAATATAACTTCCCTTAAAACTGCCAGAACACTTTGTTCCATCCCAGGATCATTCTTCAGTCGGGGGCTTTTAGGTCCCTGATACAGTATGTATATATATATAATTGTCAATTATTTTTTTCCTCTTCTCTATCTTAGTTTTTATTTCAACCCATGAGTTCTACTTTTTCTCCTGATTGTCTCCTCCATCCCCCTTGTTTGGAATAGGGTATGAGGCATCCGCACAAAACACATGTTCACACACAATCAGCCAGAGCAAGCATTTAAGTGTTTTATTGCATACAACTGATCCACCAAGAGATTCCCAGAGGGACAATTAGCCAGCACATCTCGGATTGGACATAAAGTGTAGGATCGGTAGGCTCAGGACCTTGTGGGCATCCCCGCGGAAGCAACAGTGTCCTTTGCCTAAGTTACCTCACCCTCCTGCCCTCCTTAGGATATCTTTATACCCTGAGCTGGATCATGTACTCTATGCATGGCCAGCACGTGAATGCATGGTGCAGTGCATGGGGGGCAAACAATCCACGACTTGTTGCTGGTGCCTCATTACTGTTACGAAAACACAACCTTGGCCGCCATTCCCAAGTTCCTTCATTGTTTCAGTATGATTTCTGTGCACTGTATGGTTTGTTCTGTATGTAGGTCTTCAGATAGTTACAGTTTCAGTATGGCTACTGCAGCTGCAGCCACGCTTGTGACATGGAGGACCTTTTCAGTTCAGGTATGTAGGCCTGAAGGTTACCTTCAGGCAGTCAGACAGTGCGTGCACACCCTTGGGAAGGGAGGGACTGAGCAAATGACTGTGTTGTGCTTAGCTGCTTGCTAGGTTAAACCACAACAACCTAGCAGGGCAGGTCCTTGAAAAATAAATCTGATGTGTTTATTGAGTGGCACCATCCCACCTAATGATCATCAGCGTCCATTGCAAGCTGTAGAGACTGGATGATGTCATACAGTGTAGCAGCAGTATAGACTCAAATTCATGCATCGAGTAAAGATGTCACTGGAGGAAGCCATGGGAAGCAGTGCAGTGTAATTACCTCTCCTATGAGTACAGGCTGAAAGAGCTGGGACTGTTCAGCCTGGAGAAGAGAGAAGGCTCTGAGGTGACCTGATAGTGGCCTTTCAGTATCTAAAGGGGAGCTACAGGAAAGAAGGGGACAGAATCTTTAGCACGGTCTGTGGTGACAGAACAAGGGGAGATGACGTCAAGCTTAAAGGGGGTAGATTTAGGTTGGATATAAGGAAAAAATCTTTTACAGTAAGGGTGGTGAGGCACTGGAACAGGTTGCCCAGAGATGTGGTTGATGCCCTATCCCTGGAAACTTTCAAGGTGAGGCTGGATCAGGCTCTGGGCAACCTGATCTAGCTGTGGACGTTCCTGTTCATTGCAGGGGAGTTGGACTAGATGGCCATCAGAGGTCCCTTCCAACTCTAAGGATTCTATGATTCTGAGAAAAACTGTGTGGTTGGCTGGGCCCAGAGGGTGATGGTGAATGGAGTTAAATCCATCTGGTGATTAGTCACTAGTAGTGTTCCCAAGGGGTCAGTATTGGGGCCAGTCTGATATAAAAACTTTATTGATGACCTTGACAAGGGGATTGAGTGTACTCTCAGTAAGTTTGCAGATGTCACCAAGTTGGAAGGAAATGTCGATCTACCTGAGGGTAGGCAGGCCCTACAGAGGGATCTGGATAGGCTGGGTTGAGGCCAATTTTATCAGGTTCAACAAGACCAAATGCCATGTCCTTTGATCACAGTAACCTTGGAAAATTATTCTCAGAAAGAGTGGTGAGGTTAACAGGTTGCCCAGGGAGGCGGTTGAGTCACCATCCCTGGAGATATTCAAGTAACATGTAACACTGAGGGACATGGTTTAGTGGATATGGTGGTGATGGGTTGACAGTTGAGCTAGGTGATCATAGAGGTCTTTTCCAACCTTAATGATTCCATGATTTTGTGATTCTAGGTAAGAATGTGTTCATTATTTACCTAGCTACTGCTTGGCTATTTTATTTTTAGAGTCTTGGTTTTCATAATAAAATATGTGCAAGACCTAGGCTTCTTGAAACTACTGCCAAGAACTTTGGCAATGTATAAGTGCTAACCAAATATTTGAAAGATATGGAATTATTGTTGAGGGGTATTTCTTTTTACTGAACATAGTGTACTGCATTTTTATGTGTGTCATTACGTGTTCTACAATTCCATGTTACTAGAATCAGTGAAGCAGTGTACACTGGGATGTGTTTTGTCAGTTGGCTTCATCTGTGTCTTACTACAGAGTAATATTCCATCTCCATTTGAGGTAGGAAGACAGAGGGGCCAAGATGAAGTGTTTCAGTAATCTTCTTATTTAATCCAATTCCCAGAAATGCCAGAAGTCAGTATGCCATCAGATACATTCTGTGCACAGTGGTCCTGACCACCTAGGACCTGGCTGATTGCCAGTGAGGATTTCAGAATGTGCCTGTGGTGGTTATGAGGGTCAAGTTTCTGATGCCTCTCTGAAATGAGATGTAGTAACAGCTGTGCATTTCTATCCTGCTGCTGAACAGGAGTGGGATTCATTTTTTGATTCTGTTTCATACTCATGTGCTAGAGTATGTTTCTGATCACCTTTCAAATGGTGTTTAACTCACTTTCACTTTGGTGTCTTGAAAGCACCTCTTATATCAGAGCACTCCAGGAGCTTGTAGTGAAGGAACAGACAGAATAATGGTCAACAGTTTTTGAAGGTTTTGTGAGGAGCCTGAGCTGAAGAGGAGTCTCTTGGCTATATAAGGCATCAGTGACCCAGTGCAAAAGGATATTTTCAGGGAAATGGGAAGTTCTGTTCTGGGTTCTTTAAGCCACTTCTTAGTACTGGTCCAGTAGTTTTATCAGTCTCTGCTTCAATATTCCTGTCAACTTGATAGAATACTTCTTGTAAGATAAAGTGAACTTGTCAAAATGAAATTTACTCTCATACTGCCAATTTGTATGGATGATATTTTCTATTATAACATGGTATAGCAAGTATACAGAAAAGGGACAATAAATACAAATGAGTAAAAGGTATTAAGTTCAACATTTTCTGCCTTTGTTTCATAAAATTACATCATCACATTTAACAGCTTTTGTTCCTACCAATAAGATGCTGACTTGTGAGAACTCTTGTAAGAATTACTCTTCTTTATTTTCCCCGCTTCTAAAACTTGTAATAAGCTGCTGATTCATAAAGGACTGTCTCAGTTTGCTTTGTGTTTTTTCTCTGCTCTATCATTTTCCTTTGTGAGGTCCTCAGCCCAGTCTAATTACTGTCAAGTGCAGCAGCTGCTGCCTTTGCACTGCTTAAATCAGTAATAATCTCTGGATGTCTGTCCATTCCCAACTGCGCCCATCTTTATTGTCATTTGAATTGCACATTTTAAAATGAAATTAGGGTAAATTGAAAATACCT
>JANHGO010002132.1:0-31247 GCA_024606505.1 Aquila spilogaster
TTGGGCTCAGCATGGCAATTTCATTAAGTTTGTCCCAGGAACATGATATAATGCAATCTTTTTGGCACCGCTCGTTTTTCTTGCGGAGTTATCAACTCAAAGGGCTCCAGTGTCCAGGTTCTGTGGGAGGTTTGGGTTTGTTTCTTTCTCTTCCTTGCACCAAATGTGTTCATGTGCCAGGTGTAAAGTTTTGGGGTGGCTAGTGTGATTTTTCTCTTGAGAAGCTTATACAAAGTAGGTTTTGCACTAAACAGTCTTCCTTTTATAGTCTCTGTCGATTACATGAAGAGTCCCTTTCGGTTTATATTTGCCCCGTTCCTCACAGCAAAGATTATTTCTTTCTTCTGCCTTCCTTTCCTAATCTGTTTGTTTATTCCCATATATTTCTGGCATAGTTTAACTAAAGCTGGGAGTTCAGTGCAACTTTGTGGCTTAGACTGCTTTGTGCTTCTGTGCAAACTGTCCCTTCGTGACACTCAGTTTACTGATACCCTTCCTTTGGGAAATGGACAGACGCTATTTACGTGACTTTCGGGAGCTGCAGGAGGGGATACCTCTTACTCTTCTTTCTAAGTCATTACAGAAAACTACTCCTGCTGAAGCTCTGCAGGCTCCAATAAATTGCTGTGGTGAGAAAAACCTTGTTTTAATATGTGTAGCGATATGCATCTCTTCTAATCAAGATCCTGTTTTTTTTCTTTTTTTTTTCATCTTAATGAGTTAAAACATGAGTACCCAGTGTTGATTTTGGAGATAACATTTTCTGGATTAAACAGCAGCAGAGTGCTATTTCTGATGATCCATGCCAATGTACAAATATCCTAAGTGCTCTTCCTTCTGATGGCAGCATTAACCTTTCAGCTGACACATCTGTGCTTTCAGTATTATTGAAGCATAAAGAAGTTAGTAAAAATGGACAACATAGATACATCTTCAGTGTTTTACTATACATTTCTGAGGTATCTCTAGGCATATACTGCTAATGAGTTGTGGTAGACTTTCAACTGTTCTGTCAGCTAGGGCCATTGGCAGCAGAGGGGAGGAAGGCTGCCAGGCACCTACTGCTTTAGCTGCCACAGAGAGCAATTCCTGGGCCAAATGATGGTAGGTTCGAGGTATTAGAAGAAGATGAGTTTGTTAACTTAAGCTTCTATAGTGTTTCTAGTCAGGGACATGAATGTGGCTCTTGAGCCATTTGGAAAAAAAAAAAAAAAAAGAGAAGGAATAGTAGTAAAAAATAATAATAAAAAAGTCAGTATTGTGGACATGAAATGCTATTTTCTGGCCCTTGCAAACTGGATAAGCTTTTGTGGGTTGAGTGTTCTTGTTTGTGCATAAGGCTGATTAGCATGAGCCCTCTACCCAAGATTGCTGGGCTATGTCAATCACATATGGATCTAACGAAAAAATGGTATTCTGCAGCCAAATCCAGTTTCTGATGACTCAGTTGGTAGGGTGTGCAGCCAAGATATGTGCCCTTCAGTGACACAAAAACCACAGTCACTTGTGGAAAATAGGGTTCTTTTCCTTTCCACAAAGCAAGTGGAGCAAAAGAGTTTGCAAATATGGCATGTTTTCTAGATAATAAACTTGCGTTTTAGGGCATGCCATGGAAAAAGATCACTTTAAAGAAATGTCACTAAGAAAAATAAAGCAACTTTTAAGTACATCAAGTTGGGTCAAGTTCTTACATACACAAAGAAGAGATGTGAAGTGCCAGTGTGTTTGGTTTAGTAAGAAGCTGGCTTAGGAAAAAAGTTAACTTGTAGGAAAAAAGATTATGCAAGGCTGTGGCATCAGTTTGTTTCGTCTTAAAGTCATTCAAACCTTGCTCTTAACATAAACCAAATTTTGTGTTGAAATTATTGTACTCAGAGAAAGAAATGGTAAGCTGATATTTTTCTCTAACTAAGCAGAATAGAAGTTTATTCTATACCAGGTCTGAGGTTTAAAGCAAAATGGTTTTAAAAGGATGTATATCTATGCCTAAATATTTTTTTCAATCACTCAATACTAGAAAGGTTTAAATCAAATTATTTTTGATAAAATACTGTTTTTTTTTTATGTTTCAAATACGACTGATCAGCATTTGATCGTATTTGTAAATCTACTTTTTTTTTTTTGCTAATGCATCTTATTAAAGAAGGGATGTTTAAAAAAAAAGAAATAAATCTTTCTGGTTATAACCTCACTACAGATTATGAACTGTTTTTAAAAAAGGAAATAAATGAAAAAAATGGAAATTTGGAAAAAAAAAGAAGTCCCTGGATAACCTCCTCCTTCAGATAACCTTTAGAAAAGCAGCAGCGTGAATGGGCTGGGGAAGGAGGAGCAGCCCAAGGTGGCATGGCCAGGAGAGAAGGTGCTGGGGAAGGGAGCTGGGCGTGCTCTGGGTTTGCCCACGTCACCATGCAGGTGCTGAATTGCACGTTGGCTGCAGAGAACTCCAAGTTGTCCTGTGGAAGTGTGCCGGTAGACTTGTGAGCACTGTCTGATGCAACATGAAATCATTGATGCTCAGACCTTTCCCTCTGCGAGCAAAATCAGAAGATACTTGGACAGGGATGCCAGGAATGAGCCTGCTTGGTTTGTCTTCTTCTTTAGCAGACAGACATCATTCAGTCGTTGGCTGGAGGTGCTCTGCGCTGCAAAGGAGATGCTCAGCAGTTGATAAAGTCAGGCTACAGTTGTAATGAAGCTATTTCATATATTTTTAAATTAAAAAAGTATATCTTGAGAAATAGCATCCTTCTCTGCTGATAAGGAATAGGGTAATTTTAATCCATGCATCAACAATTATATTTAGAGGTGGAAAATTAAATTTTTGGGAGGAACACAAACGTACCGAACTTCTGGCGTCTTGGTGGAACCCTGAGACAACTTGAGTCTTTTCGTTTGTTTTTATCTGTGTTAGAGGTATATTCTTAAACCCTGTGTTTCTGTCATCTCCCCCCATCTCCTGTTGCATGTTTTCTGTTGTATAATTGTACATACTTCTACTCGAAGCCAGGCAGCTTCTTAGCAAAAATTGGACCGACTGAACGTCTTACTTTCTTAAAACAGCGCGTTCTGGCTTAACTTTTTCTGAACTGTCAGCAAGGGAGATTTAAGAACCTGCAGCGGAGGTTTAAATGTCTGGCTTTCTAAAAACTTTGCAGCTCTCCAGTTGTGTATGTAATTTAGGACTTGCTGGTGCTTTGTAACAAAATCTTACACTATTTATTTCCCTCTTTTCAATATTAACAGAATATTTTTGAGCATGGGACTGTAACATCTTTTTACACAAAGCTCTGAAATTTATAGCAGTCGGTGGCATCCGTTAGCTACCTCACAAGTCTTGTGGAGACAACCAAACGGTAATTTTTAATAGCAGTGCTCTTTACAGCATCACTTTTTACATTAAATTTTACCTTCTGAAGTTTTTAACCATCCTGTTTATTTTAGAGACTTCAGCGCTCTCTGGTAAGACGCTATTAAAATAATGGTTCTGATGGCTTGGGTATCTGGATAAGGTTTCTGACTTAAAAAAAAAAAAACCTGACTTTTAGAACAAGGGATGTTACCTAATCT
Organism: Aquila spilogaster; assembly: GCA_024606505.1. Taxonomy (NCBI): domain Eukaryota; kingdom Metazoa; phylum Chordata; class Aves; order Accipitriformes; family Accipitridae; genus Aquila; species Aquila spilogaster. The sequence continues at coordinate 3,571 of JANHGO010002132.1, forward strand.
TTCCCATATGGACATTCTGAAAATGAAAAATCATTTCTTAAATAGTAATTATTCAAATGTGGATAACAGCAAAGCTGTGAATTTGCAAAACCAGCTGAAATGGAACGATGACTTCTGGAACACTTCGCCGTTGTGTTAGCTAATAGTGCCTGCACCGCTGTCCAGAACTTCGCTTTCAAAGTCTTAAATAAAAGCAATAATAAAGGAGTTATATAATGTGGTGTTAGTAAAAAGGATCAAAGGGAGATATCCAGAAAATACTGCCTGCAGGAAATGAGTTACTGAGTGAGCTTTATTTCTTAAATGATGATTTCTGATATACTTTTGTGATACCAGAATATTCTACTGTTATAGAACTGTGATATGGGTAAATAATTTTGTCGTCTTATGCCAGTATTCTTTTCAAACTAGAACAATCGAAGGATGGTATGCTTGCTTTTCTTCCTACAACCTTTACTTATGGTACCTGCTGCCTATGAGCCAAGTCTCCTTAGTGCCATGTGTCTGTGGGAAGCACACTGAGGTGGTGGAAGGAGCAATGGGACAGCCACCCGTTTTTTTCCAGTAGCGCTCTCGTGCAGCTCATCTAAGCCAGCCTGCTTTCCTGTCCTGTGTAAAGACCGGAGAGAATTTGCAGTGCTGCAACCAGTAGGGTTCAACTGAAATGGCTTTAAATTAGCCGAGGCCAAAGCAGACGTAATTTTATAGGAATTTATTTTATGGTGGGATTTGTAGAGTCTCTTGCTGTAAATGTTTCCTGACATAGTACGCTAGCAAGCCGTCTTACTTTTTTATATGGTTATTTGGTCAGGCTTCAGGCATTGACTTTAATTCCCCATTCAGGGCTCTGCCTCAGGGGTTACGTGTGTTTGTGCCTGGCTGTGTGTGAAATCCCCAGCCCCATGAGTTCCGCTGTTTGTGGGAGTGGTTCCATTAGAACAGACTTATTTGGCCCACCTTAAAGCCCGCCAAACGTTTCTTGTGAGAATCTGTCATAGTTTGGGACCAAGAACTTGACCATTATTTGTAGCTGGGGTCTGTGCTTGCCTGAAGAACCAGTGGGAGGCTTTGTGGAAGAAAAACTTCGAGGGAGAATTTCTTCTTGATGGGTAGCTCTCTTTGCTAGGATTGTTTGTTTGTTTTAATTATGAGGCTTTAAATATTTTTCTATCATATAAATGATGTTGACTTTATATGGGAACAAGCAGTGTTTACAATGGGAGGAGAAAATTAACATTAGATTATTTAATCAAGGGAGAAATTGCAGCATGTTGTACATTGCAGGAAGTAAGCTGCTTGCAGAAAAGGGAGAAAATGCAAAAGAACTAAAAAAAAAATCACGTTTGTGTTGAATTCCACTAATGCTTGAGAATGATGTGCACAGTGTAATTATAAAAATGTGATGTTACCAGGAAACGTAATTTAGTACTTTTTATGGCAGTCAATAAAAAAATAAAGGCCATTCTGTATGTAAATGTACAGATGTAGTGATTGTGATGTTGCAAGTAGCATACTTAAAAGTAAACTGTAATGCTGGTAGACAAAGTTATTTTTAAAGTTCAGTAAGTTCTGTTTTTCCATTGTTTAGAAATACCCAAAGGAAATGGCTGCATATAATGGATTAACAGTTTATACATTTTCCTGTCCGCAGCTGAAAAAAAAAATTAGTGGTGTACAGAATCTGAGCACTCAGTATCCAGCTATAAATTGCACAGGCTTTAATTTGTAGCAATCGTCATATCTTCTCCAAGTATTTCTAGCCTGTTCTCCTTTATGGGACTGTGGACTCCTTTTGTCAAACTGTATCGCTAACTGGTAGCAAATGGAACTGGATTTATTAAACTAACAGTTTATTAAGATGTCATTAAACTATTACAGTCAGATGCCAGATAGGGAGCAGTTAGAATTGTCTTAATATGTTTGTTGGAGCTGCGGGCTATTCTCAGCTTGGGAACTCATTTTATACATTCTGTATTTTGAGCACCATCTGCCTTTCAGCTCTCCTTATTTTCACCCCATTCCTTTCTCCCAGACGAAAATCTCACCAACCGAAGCACCCCAAAAGGCAGCCTACCCTTTGGCTAGCTTCCTACTTCCAGGACCACAGAAAATTAGAAGACTATCAACTTCTACAGAGTCAAAATTGGAAGGCTTTTTTAATTATTATTATTTTTTTTAAATCAGGCTCGGAGAGAGAGAAGAGCCTGATTAGCATTTCAGACTTCATTTGGCTCCAGCAATTTGGGCGTGCTCCCATTGCCCTAATTAGAAGCAGCCCTGGGCGCTGGCTGCTGGAAGCAGGGAGTGATGGGCCAGCTCCTGCCTCCGTCGGGGCAGAGCCCGCTGCAGCCTACGGTGCTTGCTGGCAAAGCGAGCCTGGTGATGCTGTCTGGTGGAGACCATGTTGGATTTATATAATGCAATAATTGTGGAGTGAATACGGCTCGTTCCCTTTTTGCTCCTTGTTTTGAATGCCTCTCTTCAGAGTGTTTGAGCATTTTATGGAGACCTTTTGGTTGGCTGGCAAAGGCAGGACAGCATCCCTTTCTATAAATGGAATAATAATCGCACTGTGCGCTGGCCAGCAGTGACCAGCATCTGGGTCCTGGTTATTGGTTATCTTTAATCATAAATATGTGAAATGTCCTTCTTGTCAGTTGCTCTTTGCTGGGCCCAAGGCATAGTCAGGAGGTAAAGCTGTTGGTTGTGTGTTCCTTGCCTGAAAAATAGGGAGAGATACGGCAGCACAAAGCAAGAGCAGATGAGGTTGGTGTTCTGGCTGCACAAATAGGTTCTTCAAGAACCAGGAATTTGCCTCTTGCTTAACAGTAGTGTTTTTACCCTTCGATGTTTTGGAATAAATAGAGAATAAAGAAAATGTGTGAATGTATTTTAGATGTTAAAAAGAAATGCATTGCTTGATTGCTTGTCAGCAAAAGGTGCAGCAAGATGGTGAAAGTAGGTTAGATCCATACAGAAGGGGAACATACAGGTTTCACTCTTGGCAATGTTGGTGATGACTTCTGTGTCTCTGTAAAAAGAGGATGACCGTTTCTGTGAAAGATGTAATAGCAACTTGAGTGCAACCAATGTTTTATACTGAAAATGAATCTTTGTCTGAAGAGCTGAAGCGATAAAACCAGTAGTTTGGTAACCCAGCCCTGATCTGAAGCCTCACAAAAATTGACTTCTAATTGGTTTAAGAATTTTGGTCGAAGTACTTTGCATTGTGGGGCTTCCTCTCCCAGTAGCAGAGGTGGCTGTTTTTCAGTAGGCAGGTGGTTTTTTCCTTACCAGCTGTATATCAATGTAACTAAATTGTTCTCAAGTCATTGTCAGTCATGTACCAGCAATTTAAAGAAGAACGTTGATGTAGGGCAGCCTAATTTAATGGGAAAGGATGGAGTACTTTCACATAGAGTTTGGTTGCTAGCACTTAAAAAAGAAAAACGTTTGAAAGCCTGTCTCTTTTATATATGACCTTTACCTTCTTAATCTCGAAGGAGGGAGAGGCTGGAAAAGCAGAGTTGACTTCTGCAGTTACGATAAACAGACATTTACCAAGTATAGTCTGCCTACGTGCTAGGCTGTGGGAGCCCATGGCATCACATTTCAGGTGAATAGAGCTCTTACTTAGGGCTCTGTCCCACAGAAAATATTTGAGGTTTTTCAGTCTATACAACCCTAAAAGATGCAGATTTCAGCTTGCAGGAGCTGACCAGTATAAGGGGAAGCTGCAGAAGTTTGAAGTCAATGCTTCAAGTGCCATCAGCTCAGGTTTGGGAATAGCACTCTCAGAGCCCCTGCAGCACCATCGCCTCTTCCCTCTGGAAGGTGCTCGTGTCTCCCAGTGCTCTGAACAGGCCAAGTGTTTTGAAAGGTGGGAAGGATAACGAATACAGAAAAGTCAGCATGGAAAAAATGGAGGCCAAAACTGATCAGAAGTTATAGAGGAAGTGGATAGGAAGGAGGGAGAAAACTGGAGTCTATCAGATGTGTATGTATGTCTCACATGAAAAATAATGAACTAAGGATTTGGCAGCTACTAAAATAAAAAAAACCAGCACATTTCTGGCCTAGCTTTGGTTGAGGACAGACCCCAAACTCTCCATCTTTAAGGCTGCAGAGCACACACGCTGTTTTTGAATATTTGCCACGCGTCGCCTTTTCTTCCTCTCGTGGACTGGCAGCTATGGAGATTCATTTCAAAACAGATCAAAACTTCAGGAAGCGTGGCTGCTTTTCATTGGAGTTCTAAATCTACTTGCCTGGGAAAACAGCGGAATAAATTCTTCAGTTCAGAGATAAAGAAGTGTTCTGTTTGAACGATGAAACCAATTTTATAAGCTGAAGAGTTGAAATATCCGGTGAGAAGTTTTTTCAAGGAAGTTCAACTACGCCGTGATAGTGGTGAGAAGTTCTGACAGGTGGCTGGGTGGAAGGAGACCTGGCGTGCTTGTGAGTCTGTGTTGCTAGAAATGCAACAGCATGGCAGAAACCTCTTGCTGAGCGACTTAATGAGAACAGTCTTCGGAAGAATTGTAGCCATTAAGATATGTCATTCTTTAGAACGTCACCAAGAACTTGTCCTGTGTAAAGCCTCCTGTCTCCTGCTCTTTATCCTGCTGATCGATGCTGAGTTATTTGCATTTCAAATAAATGAGTAGCCCAAGGACAGCTAGAGAACAGGATTTTGCAAGGACGGGTCTGTGAAGTGCTTTGTCAGGTGGTACTCTTTTTGTGCTTACAGATAGGCATTTGTGTTGACTTGGCAACGCTTTCATTTTCTCTTATTTATTTTTTTTCCAAATAATTCAGAATTCTGTTGTTATGGTTGCTGTGAAGGTAGCGCTGTTAGAATGAGAAGAAAGGTGAGATTTTGGTGTGTGGTCAGAGTCCTTAGGCTCCAGCACAGCAATGAATAAAAGGTAAGTAAGGGGCAGCAGGACTGGTTGGCTGCCCTGGGAAATCTTAACTCGTCTTTTATGGACATATGTGCTGGAACTGCTTTGGCATCAGCCTCAAAATGAAGTACTTCAGTTTACCTGAAGGAGTTCTGCTTCGGTTACTCTCAGAATGTAACGTAAGGCTGAGATCCTTCCTAGGCTGCACACAAGCCTGTGTGAAAGCAGGCTTTGGAGGTTAACAGTGTTACAATTACTGCTTAACATACTGGAAATCCAAGCCTAAATTTATAAATCAGTGCAGAATGTTTTCTGTACCTCACTGTGCTTGCTGTTAGTTTTTTTTCTGATATCTCCAGTATTGCCAGCACATTATTACTTTTAAATCCACGCAATTAGAGGACAACATGATGAACTGAGACCCAAAGCTGCTCGCCTTTGCTTTCTACCGTAAATGGTAAGATAGAAAATAAGACTTGATTTTGGTCTGCCTTCAAAGCAAGATAAAAGATGATGATACAACTGTAAGAATATGAAATCCAGTTTTTGCTGATTAAGATGCAGTTACATGGCCAACCTCCAACAAATTGGAAGAGTTTAATGCTGCTGTAGCTGTGACTTGCTAACGAAAGTGCTCTGACCCACATGGGACTTGCTTTCTACCTGTGCACTTGTTCTGTATTTGAAAGCTCCTTCAGCAGTTCTCTCTTAAACATCGCTTGATCCGTAGCCTGTTCACATGAATGAATCCATTCAGTGGGTGCAGGAAGTATATTGTTAAATACTGCTCCAGATAACTGAGACTGGGCTGACTCTGAGCTGCCTGTTTCTTTTGCCACAGAAGCTACATACTAAAGTTAGATAGATTTGTTTGTTTTAAATCAAAATATAGCTCCGCTTTCTTCCCACATGGGACACCTGGCTAAAACGTAAGGAAAGTAATCTTTCAGCCCATGCTGAAGGTAGCTTTCAGTATATCTTTCAACAGGAGTCTTTAGGTTGAGGGAGGCAAAACATTTGTTGGGATGCTTAGGAAGTGTAGCAGCAGGATGGAGTTCAACGGGCAGTCACAAGGCAGAAGAATTTATATATGATGACTTCATTTGTTCTGAGCATTTGGAAGTGAATCCTAAGGTCAAATCTATTTTGAGTCTGAGAAGCCTCTTCTTGTCAAGTGCCTTATTTTGCACATGGCAGACCGCTTTTTGGTGGGTGCTGCGTAGCTGCATCTCCAGCTGCTCCCAAAGGGGTGCCCAGCATCCTGCCACGGTGTTTGTCTTTCCTCGTTCCTTCCGCACTTTGTAATTCTAACTGGTGTCCTGTTTGCTGTCCTTCCAGACAGTGGCACCACGGCAGCGGTATAGGTCCAAGCTGGTGAGAAATGTTATTTCCTGGATCTTGCTGTTCTCTTTCTACCTCTCCTCTTTCCTGCTGCAGCTGCTTTGGACAAGCAGTAAATCCACGGAGGTGCCGTCCAGCATTAAAAGCTTTCTGCTGCTGACATGGGGCAAACCAGACACAACCCTCATCACAGCACCTTCCCGTGGATAGGAAGTCATATGATGAGACAGCAGATAAGTTTGTGCCACAGCAGTGGACGACAACAGGATGCTCTGCAGAGCTGGGCTTGGCTTTGTTGAATTAGGCACTCCTTTTTTTCCTTCGGTTTTTAGTGACAAATTCAGTATTGTCCCAAACATTTTTGCTATTTTGGAAGTAAAAAAGAGAACTGAATGGAGGTGGGGGAAGAACAAAAAGATGAAAATATACTCAATTGGGAAGTGTTCCCTTTCAAGCTGCTGATGGAGCTTTTGTCCCTTCAGCAGCAAGTTGTAAAGTCAGGCGTGTGCTTTTGTCATGCTGTAAGGCTTCCTGTGAGATTTGCCATTGCCCTTATCAAATCATATATTTTGAACCTGAGTGCTGCTGTAAAATATTCATAAACACTTTTCATCTCAGCTGCAGGTCACTTCCTTACCTTGTGTGCTGTGAGTGGGTTTGAGGTGGTGCTGGGAGCTGAGCTTTTGTTTTATGCTGTTGAGTGTTCTCAAGGTGTTTGTGCATGATAGAAGCTCTGTCTGTCAAAAATGCATATAGTGCTGTTGAGTCAGAGCCATACAATGTAAAATATTTTATCTACGGCCTATTAGAAAACAAAGAGCCAATAAAAATATAACATCTTTTATCCTCCCCTTCAACAAAAGAGGCCACCCAGCCATGGAGATGCGGTATTATTGTTTTCAGTGGAATGATGTAACACTAAATTAGGGGTCATCTGTGTCCTGACAGCACTTCAGCAGCCCCAACCCTCACTTTAAACCTGAGTATTTTGCAGCTGGTTGTGCGCTTTGTCCCTCAGCTCAATCTGAATTGCAGAGAATTTTCTGTAAGCAGGCCCTGCAAAACTGCACAGGGACTGGAATTGGAGGAATAGCTTTCCCGTGCTAATTCTGCCTGCCCTGACCAAGGAAGGGAGGTAAACATCTCCATAATTAAATGCCAACCAGGAACAGTTCCACTGTTGCTGGTTCAGACTACTTCATGTGCTTTGAAAACCTGAAAGCTTTGACAGGGTGCTTACTATGAACTGATGCCAAGATGTGACTAAACAATCTCATTAAAAATGCAAGGTAACTGAAGCAAATATTTCCTTTGAAGAAGCACTATCAGTTAAGTACTCATTTCCTCTTTTAAGTCTTAGATTAAAGGGGCAGAGACAGGTGGGCTGATAAGAGCAAGATAAGGCTTGTTGAGTTAGTTTACCAGCTAATTTGGCAAAAATAAGCAGTCTTGTTTCATGCAGTTTTAAGAGCTTGTGTTTGTTATATGCGGCATCAACTGTCTAAATATCTAGTGTAATTGTGAAATGTTTTTGTATGCACAGGTAACCTGATATATTTACATATTTTCCACAAGATGTAATATTGCTGAGATAAGATCTCACCTACATAGTACCCATAACCTCTGATGCTAATTCCAAGCTCCTAGCTAGACTTCCCTCTAACAACAGTGAACCCAAGCCGGTTGCAGTAATGATGTTTGTCTCTGTATTCCTAGAACTGCACTTGAACCTGGACACGTTTGGTAATAGCCCAGTATTTGGGTCTTCTGTAGGCTCTACCAACAGAGATTTAAAAAACCCACACCTTACGTGGGTGTGCTGCATGTTTCCAAAGCAGTTCAAACATGCATTTGCTTAACATTAATGGGCAGGATGAAGTTATTTTTTGTAGTGTGACATTCGGTCAATGACTTGCTCCAAGAGGAGGAGGTCTTTAGACAAGAGCAGTACAAGAGCCCTCATTCTTGTGTGTCTTTGTCTGCTCCCTGTAAGGACATGGTTTATGAAGGGGCTTGTGGTACCTTCTGCTGTAGGGTATCAGTGCAGCTGATGGGATTCATGAGCAGCTTTATGGTAAGGTGAGAGAACCGTTTGGCACCCCAGTACAGAATATGCTTGATGTGATCAAATTTAGTAATTAACTGTAATCTTATCAGTTTTTTTTTTTGTGTGTGTGTGTGTGTGATTTCTCTCTCGAGTCATTTTAAAATACAGAAAACATAGCTTTCCCAACCAGGGCATTGGACGCTGTATAGAAGTCAGGAAAAAACTTGGAAGTTTCCTGGCAAAACTCTTATGGGTCTATTTTACACATCAGACCCTTGCACAGATAGTTTGCTCACAGATGTTAGAAGAATGTAATGAAGTTAATGATAAAACTGTATACAGTGTGTAAAGACTGGACCTGGAAGGATGCCCGTTGGTTTTAATGGGTTTTGGATAAAGCCCTAAGAAAATACAGAAGACACTTCACAGAAGAGACAAAAATCATGCTTTAATTATTTTGGCAGGCTGCTAGCCTTTCACCCTCTCCGTTTTTGCTTTTTTATCCCCTAAAGTTGTGAAGGTATTCTGATTCCAAAATACAAAGGGGCTGTGATGATCAGCCTCCCAGACTACCAAGATTCTGGGAGGGCGTAGCTCTGATGCAAAGTAGTTGTGTCACTGTACAAAGCACATAAGCATTCTGTTACTGTTCAAAAAAGTTTATCTGTTGAACATATTGATTTCTTATTTCTTTTGGGGGCCCTCCAGCACCCAGTTGTGAGTCATAGTATTAAAGTCTAGAAGGAAAGAACATCTTCAGAACTGTCTTTTACCTCCTATTTTAATGGTCTCCTAAGCTTTTCTGTGGGTCGGTATGCATTCAACTTTCGAAGATGGGAACATGTGGGATTACAAGACATCCGTGACTTTTTCCATGAGAAAATAATAATAAACTTTCAGTAATTTAAGGATAAGTTCAAGCTTTCCTCTGGAGACTCGTACATGTATTTGCAGATAGTTCTGATGTTTGCTAAGGAAAAAAAATAATCTCACAACAGGAAAGAATTTGTTTGGAGGAATCTCCTCCGCTGCTGAGGCTTTTAACCATTGTCTGCACTGGAGAAGCTTTGTGCGGGGCTCCCAGCACTGCACACACCAGATGTTGGCAGGAGCTAGCAGCGAGCGGAGCACTGGGTGCACGTGGCTCCTGGTGCCATTTGGAGGGCCGTGACTGTTTGCACAATGGGCTGTGAGAGCCGGTTTCTGTCCATGTTACAATCTAATCATCAGTACGATCAGGATTCCTTCTGAAGCAGTGGTGGGAAGGCACCAGGACTAAGAGGCCAGCCAGCACATCTCACGGTTCTAATCACACGGAATATGATGCCTCCCAGGGTGAGAGAGGGAGCGTGGTGCAGAGCTGGGGAGCTGGGCTGGCACCGCTGCATGACCTGTTCTGTGCTCACTGGGGCTCTGGGCTGGGGTTGCTCACAGCTTGGGGACAGGTGGTCAGCAGCTGTGGCTGTGACAGGGTTAAAAGAATCCATGGAGTGCTGCAGGTGAATCCATTAGAATTCCAGTTCCTCTGCTGCCTGCAGTCCTGTGTGGGTGACCATGGCGTCAGGGACCAGGTGAGCATCCCTGGCAAGGGAAAGCCCTGCAGCTGCTGTGCAGTGGTCACTGTGCTGCCCTGCAGCACTGCCAAGTAATTTTGTCTGTTAAAGACGCAACTTGTCCTTCTGGCATGCCCTTCACACAACACAAATTGTTTTACTCCATTTCCTTTTGCTGTGCATTCCCTCCCACCTTTTGCATTACAGCCTGAGGTGCAAAATGATCCTCCCTTTTTTTTTTTTTGTAGCCTCATGTGAGCAAGTTGTTTAGATGCTCAGTGAGGTGATGAATTTATCCTTCCAGCAGGATTTTTTTTTAAACACTCCTGGGTCGCTTAGAGCAGCAGAGGTAGTGAGACTTGTGTGCAGGCTGAGAAAGCAGCTCTGCATCTGGTTGTGATTTGGGCCTGGAGGTTGGGTCAGCTGTGCAACCCAGGAGGAGATAGCTTGGAGCTGAGAGAGGGAAACCTTTCCATTTGTGCCAAAGATGCTCTCTGCAGGACGGCTCTGTTCTGTCCCTGGTGGACTGGCAAGGCAGTGTGTAGGGCCCCCACGTTATGTTCCCCCCAGCCTTTTCCCTATCACTTTCTCAATGTTCTTTCTGTGCATAAGTGGCCCTTTAATGGAATTGTTTTTTCCTGTGTCTCATCACGAGAGCTGCGCATTTATCCTTGTGTTTGGAAAGGTTTCTAAATATTCACATAAGCTTCAGTGTAATTTATTTTCTTCTGTAGCTTAATAAAATCTTGGATTTCATTCCGACTAGCTTTCTTCAGGGATTTACAGAAGGCCGGTGGGGCTGGAACACAGGATTGAGCTCAGACACAGAGGAAAATAAGGAGCTGCATGAATACCTAGCATTTGCTTGGCATGCAATGGTGCAGCGCCAGTGCTGCTCTTAAAAAAAGCTCGTAAATTATTAATACTTGAAGGAGGAAATGAATATAGTAGTGGTTCTGCAATGTCTGGGTTGCTCTGAAATGTCAGGTATTTAAGCAGGCTTCGTCCACAGCGCATTGAGCTGAAGGTGTTCTTGTTCCTGCTGCATTACTGGAGCCCTTCTCTCTGGAGAGGCTGACCAGCACCACCCATTTCTTTCAGGCATTTGCCATCCAGGTAATGTCTGTGTACCTCCCAGGTACTTCAAACATACGTTCTTCTTTCCCGGGTCATGGAGGAAGTTGCCCGATAGCTGTGCGTTCATGTGGAAAGTGGAGGAGGATATAACTGTTGAGCCCGTTTAGTTTTGACTGAGGTGAGACCCATGGTGATGTTCTTTCCTGTGGAATAATTTCCGTGGCCGAGACTAGCACCAGCAAACCTCTGTCTGGAACTCGGCGGCGTGCTGACACGCTTGTTGGCAGTTCCCTTCTGCTGCTGGAATGTAACTGCTGTGGGAGACTGATGCTGCAGGAGAAAAAAAAAAAGCTGTAGGCAGCTCTTCTTCCTTGCTAAGGAGGGGTCTGTATCTCATGGAGCAGAATCTCTTATCTGGTGCAGACCTGCACAGGACAAATGTTTGCTTCTGCCCCGGGCTGGATGCAGCTCAGCACAACGGGGTGCACCTCAGCAGGCTGGGATTTCCTGCTGGCTGTGCTTGGGGCTGGGAGGAAGGGCTCCCTGTCAGAGGTCACCAGCACCTCTTCATGTGCAGCTGTTTATTCAATGTACAGAAAAACAGTGCAGGTGTAAGAATTTCTTCGAACTTACCGTCACATTGGCATATTTTGACTACCAGATATCCCAGCAAAAGAAAAGCTTTAAACTAGCTCAATTTTCAATGTTTAACAAGAATAAGAGATGTCTAAAAATATTTTACAAACACATCTTTCTGTGTCAGTGATCCCATGGAATGCACCGTGCTGTAGGAGGAGGATGGCAGTGATGATGTCAGACTACCAGTGCGTTAACTTTCTTTTTTCTTTTTCTTCTTTTTTCTTTCTGAAAAGTGTGATGGTTGTGTCTTTGCCACAGCTTCTGTAATTCTTTAGAAGGTCGATTTGTAGAGTGAGGCAGGAGGAGGGAGTTTGGTACTTTGCTGTTTCTACCCAGAGGGAACGATGATGAAATAAAAATTGACAAAAACTCAAATTCCTTAATATTCCCGAAGAATCAGGTATGTTTTCTGCCCAATTAGAGTGCATTAGAAAGCGATATAAAAAGGGAGATGATATTTGACCATTCTAATCTTTTAGGGCTTTATAAAGATGATTCACTATGACTGAAAATATTCCAGTACTCTATTGGCAGGTGTCTCAAGGTATGGCAATATAGTTTGACACTGGAAGTTCTATCACTAAATCCTATCTTCGGCTACATGCCACCTAAACTACAGTAAGAGGTTAAGTTCTACTGATTGTTTCCTACATCACATAAATTCATATCTTCCTGTGCGGGTCGCATGAACGCAGTGGGAAGACTTTGAAATACATCCCCCTTCCTTTGTGTTGCTGGAGACCTTCCACTGTGTCAGTTAGCTCTTAGATGTATTTCAGGTACTTGGGACGAATGTATTTAATTTGAAATATTCTTTATTTTCCTCAAAGGTGATCTAAAACAAGTTTATTTAGGTGTAGACAATATGAGTTGTTTTTTTAGTAAGTAAAAGTAATAATGTGCTTCTTAAAATGGAGATGTGGCTGAATTCCTCTTAAAGCAAACAAAATGAGACAACACAGAGGTGTAGATACAGTAAAAATATTGGCTTAGTTAATGGCGTTTTGCATTTTAAAACAGTTTTTACTGAGTAATTTACTATAAACATGGCACATGAGATGCATTCACTTTGAAGGCCCTTCTATTGTGTTTATCAAATAACTGTTATAGTATTTACAATGCTGTATCAAGTTGGAAAAGCTCTGAAGTTGTTTTGTGTATTTTCTCTCAAGGTTAAAGCTTTGAATCATGGGATAATGTGTGATATCTCTAGGGCTTCTTGAAACAGTTCAAGAACACGCACAAAGCACTGTGGTTTGTGCTATATTTGCACAGAATTTAACATTGTGTTCCTTTGGCTGAAGAGCAAAGATGAAAATATCAAGGAAAATATCCTTTGCGTTAGCACCGCAGCATGCATTTTCACAACAGAAATGCCTGCTTTGGCTGCGGTGCAAGGCACAGAAGTTACTCACCCGCTGCTTTTCTCCGCCGTGATTTTCCTCCCCAAGTACCCGGCAGCAGCAGCTGGTCCTGCGGGCAGCAGCTGGAAGCCCTCGCAGAAATGCAAAGCTTATGTTCGTGGGGAAATACCTTCAGTTCTCAGACCTTGTAATTAGCTGAAGGAAATCATTGCAGCTCTTGTGTCCCCTCATATTTCTCTTTGCTTACGCTTGCGTTAACGCTTGCTGTCGAGATTAATGCATGTATTGCTTTGTCGCTCACTGCTCCCTGAGTTATTGTGTCTGAGTGGTTTCTGTATGTACAAATATGCCAGTTCTGGAGCTCTCAGATATTCCTGTATCCAAATACCTCACAGCCTTTAATGTATTTCTCGTCAGCACCACCCACGGAGCCACTGCTCCGGCACGCGGGGATAAACAGCTCGGCTGGGTCACACACACTGTGGTAGACCAAGAACTTGAACCCTGGCTCCCACTGTTTCCTGACTACTCTTTTTCTTAGGTTTTAAACTCACTTTTTGTACGGAACAAACCAAAACTGCTTAGCTCTGTGCTCATTTAGCTGTTGGGGTGGTGTGTGCTCTGTGTAATACGGGTTATCTAAGTACGTGTAGAGTCTGTTCGCTGAGGTCTGTGGGCCCATCTGTGCAGCGGGGCACGGAGCGGGGTCCAGCACCGAGCCCTCTGGCCATGGCTGTGCTCAGGGACCTGCCGTGTGTTGTGAGGGTTGTGATGTTAGAGGGTGTACTGCATTGGAGAGGGCATGCGTTGCAATGCAGTACACCAGATTTTACCTGTGTTTTGCTGTCATTCTGAAGTTTGTCCAGAAGCCAGTGCTTGCATCCTGCTGAGTGACCAATGGAAGGCTGAAGGATCTGATTTGATCTCTTTGGCTTCAACATGCAGCATTTGGCCTCCAGACATTTCTAACAGTGCTTCTATCTGGAGATGCATTCTTTCCTCTGCAGGAACGGTGTTGTGTTTGATGGCTAGAAAAAAAGGTGAATTGAGACATCTGCCTTTCTGACGTGTACAATTAGCTATCTATTTCATACAAAGTGCAGGTTTTGATCTCATCTGTTCAGGAAGTTATCTGTGAACATATTTTCAGAGGCTTTACTCTGCTTGTGTGGCAGCTTGGTATTACTTACAGGTTCCACGCTTTCTTATAGTTTCTTAAAGAGTTTGTGAAAGCTTAATATTGCTGTAATCTCTGTACGTGAATAATTGCATGGAACCTGTTATGATTCATTCTTCCAGAGGGGTTTTGAAGTCAGCACATGACAATCTATTTATAAGTTGCAGCTAGTCCTTCAGCATGCTGCATCATGCTTACTACCTTGCGCATTTTATGACTTTGCTATGTACAGTCTGTGTTGGTTCTGTTTAGCAATGGGTTCCTTATACACTTTTAGTCTAGGCTTTGAATGCTTTCCTGTCTGATCTGTCCCTTCAGAAGTTTGTGTTGGGTTTGGACGGTACAGCTGTAATGCAAATGATTTGCCCAGTGAACTCTTTTTCTGTTATGAAATAAAGTGCAGAAAAAAAGTCATATAGACTTTGTAGGCAAATCCTCACCCATGGTGAACTTCTCCATTGATTGTGATAGAACGAGTGTAGGTTTAGAGGAGCTACAGCTGTTCCTAATGAAGTGCAGTGTTCACCTGTATAAATCTGCGTAAGCTTCATTTTTCATCTGTACCTCCAGAAGCAAGCAAGGTGTGTTAGTGGAATCCTAGGTTGGTTAACAAGTTGCTGGGCAAAGACAGAATGAGCTTCCAGAGAGACTACTACTTCATGACAGCAACAAATGTTGTTCAGGCTGTTTTCAATTTCTTTGGCTTTCTATGGTCATTCCATAAAAGTTAGCTTTAAATTGGATAACATTTGCCAGATGAAAAACAACATTTTAGCATTAGAAACTGGAAATAAGGACCTAGTTTTACACTGAAACCATTAATATACATGTTTTCTCAGTAATATGGTCAGCTTCAAGGGTGGCAGCAGTCACTTGTTCAGGAGGTGGCTGTCTCATGGGCCCAGCTAGAGCTGTGACATTTCCACCTCAGCACAAAGCCACAGCACACTCATGCCAAGTAGTAAATACACAAGACGCACATCTTTGGTTTGTTGACAATAATAAAACTACTTCCACACACAATTTCTTCTTGTAACTGTGTAACTGCATTAGTGATTGCCTTCATGGAGTAGCTTCTATTTTTTTTCCTTTGTAGCTTCCTGTTTGCTCTCATATAAAACTGAACTTGCTCTTGGGTTCAATACATTATCTTCAAGAAGACCCTGGGGAATGTGTGTTATTTGTTCCAACCTTTTCTTCAGTACGTATGTCAAAATTCTGCTCAAGAAATAAATACAAAGATAAAAAGGTCTTGGGTAAACAGACCTACTGATGAGGCCAGGAGGAAGAGATGGCTGAAGAGAAGTGAGAAGCTGATGTGGGTATGGGGAAAGATACAAAACTGAGAAGAAAATAATGGGGACAGTGGTAGGAGAGCAAAGATGTGGACAGTGTGGAAAACATACGGAGTATTATAACTGAGGAAGAAGTTTTTTTGTTTTTGCAGTAATAACAGGAAACCACTGGAGAAATTCAGAGATTTTAGTGGTTCACTTTAGGGTGGAGTGGAGAAGAGTCGGAAGGTAGAGAGCCTGGGCAAAGGAAAACAGGGACACTTGAGATGGGCAACCAGTGACAGTCTTAGCAGTTAGAAGAGTGCAGACCTTGAAGCAAATTTAGACACTGAATTTACTGTTTTGTTTTGCAAGCTGTTTGTAAAACTGGTGTGGTAAACACCTGTAAGTTTTGCTTTCATCTTCAAGACAAACAGTTTTAAAGTAGGATCTTCCCACCTTAAAGACCAAAACAAACCTAACCAAAACACAGATTTTGACTATTCTGTTTTTCAAATGAAATCCAGCAAATGCTCAGAAGATAAAGCTGTATATCAATCAAAGGAGAACTTTCTCTATTATTTGCTTCCTTTATGGGTTGCTGCATAGGTCAGAAGTATGTAGTACTAGATTTGACATTCAAATGGTCAGCCTAGAAACTTGGCAGTGCTGCGCATTGTTTCAGTAAAATCAAGTACAGAAACCAACTCAGGTTTCTTATCCTGCTGGCCAGAGGAGCTGGGACGTTTCCTGAAGGTGAAACACTTGAGTTCAGAGGGAGAAAAGAGTGCCAACTACTTCAGTGAATGTCACGAGCTGGAAACATAAAGATCAGATTGGGGAAAAAAAAGTAGTGCATTAAAATAACAGTGAACTGCAGCTCCTCAGAAAATGTTTAGACAGATACTTTAGGATGAGGAGATGTCATGGTTCAAACGATATTATATTCACTATGTATTCCCAGAAACGGAAGAGGGGACTGAATTAAAGAAATAAATCAGA
The DNA here is from genome assembly GCA_024606505.1 of Aquila spilogaster. Taxonomy (NCBI): domain Eukaryota; kingdom Metazoa; phylum Chordata; class Aves; order Accipitriformes; family Accipitridae; genus Aquila; species Aquila spilogaster. The sequence continues at coordinate 19,949 of JANHGO010002132.1, forward strand.
CAAATGTATTTTGAAGGATATCTTGAGTTCAGTAACCTTACATGACCTAGAAAAAACAGTTTCTTCTGAATTCTGCATTGCTGAGAAAGACAGTCTCCTTGGAGTCCATTAGGCATTGATGCCAACAGGACCTACTGGAATATTTCCATAGTTTGCTGTCTAACTTCCCAAGGTTAATTTTGGGAAGTCAGCAAATTCTGCAGTCATGACATGCTCTTCTGAAGTACAGAGCACCTCAGAGGCCTCCCTGGCTTCATTTGTGTGGTCAGCACTTCCGAAGCACAAAGAGCATCCAAAATTTCAAAGTACATTAAATAGTGAAGATGTTTGACCTGAGATTCTTTCCTCCAACTGTCAGACTGCTTCCCAGAACTCAAGACAGTATTATTACTTAAGTTGGTTAAATACAATTTAAGCAAATATATTGCTTTTCATCCTAATGCTGCTTTTTTTGACCATGACTGGATGCAATCTGGTATAGGAAAGGGGAAAATAGATATATATAATTTAGTTTATTTTTCCATTTGGTTTCTATACATAACCCTGTGAACTAATCTAATTCTCTTATTGTTGATGTCCCTAGGAATTTACATGGTAGTCTAGGGCTTTCATGAATGCGCGTGGATAGACTATGGCGATATCTAAATTTGTAGATTCTGAGATTGAGACATGACAGTTAAACCCAGAGGTCTCTGTCTCCATCTGTTGGAATGAGAAGGGCATAGCCCCAATGGCTGCTGTTTGAAGTGTCATCACAATGAAATTGTCATCTCATTTTAGCTGTGTCTTCACCCATGACTTTCAGTCTAACCAGCATTAGCAACAGCAGTGATTTGACATTCTGCTTGTGCCCACGGAGGTAGAAAGTTTGTCTTCACTGGAAAACAACAGTATGGCAAGACCTCTTCAGGTGCTCAAACATCACTTCTGCTTCCTTAAGGATAGGCTGGAGTACTTAGAAAACCAACTCCTTTTGAAATCAGAGGGAACACAGTCTGACCTCAGTAAAAAGACAGAACTGGGCCATATAAAAAGGTGAAGTTTTCATCTTGCTTCAACCAAACTACGGGCTATGTACCTGTGCCAGGACCTTGAGCATAGAATGGTGCACTAGCTCCCTGGGAGCTCCATTCAGATGTTGGCTGGTCACATTTTTCCTTCCAGGAGCCATTTTCCTCCCTGCCCTTGGAGCTCTTTCTCCTCTGAACCCACCTTGCTGCTTCAGAGGGGGCATTGCATGCTGCAGCGGTACAGCAGGGAGTTTCCCACGTCAGTTTGTTGGAACCTTACTCTGTGATTTGGATGAAATGTGTTTCTAAACGTTAACAGAGTGGGTAATACTTTTCTGCTCATTTGACAAAGAGAATACTATTTATAAATGTTGGGACAGGTTCTTCTCTTGCTGTGATACTGATAGTTAACATCTGTGTAAAAGGCAAAGGAAATGAGAGAAGTAAGCTTACTCAATTTTCAGGTATCCTTATATTGTATCAGGACATTCAAAACTGTCCAGTGATAAAAAGGATTTCAGTAAATGCCTGAAATTAAGCACTACTCTCTGAGGAATTAAGGGCAGATTTTGACCAGATCCCAAAATGCGTATGAGCACCAACTGGGATTTTCAGCAGTCATTTTATGCAGGTTCCTTGCTTGGGTGCTTTGGGAAGTTGTGCTGCCTCTCTTTATGCTTAAACACTCTGGATTTGTGCAGTAAGACAATTTCAGCCGAATAGTCATTTCATTAGGAATCTACCTTGACATCAGCTGTGTTTGTCACCTCACTCTGTATCACTAAGGATCCAGGAATTTCAGAGCTTAGTAGGCTAAAGCCATTTTTTTCTATGTGAGCTTTTGCTGAATCCTCTTCTGCAGCAGGGCTCACTGCCATGTGGCAGCAGGTGTACCAAGGCTGTAGGAGCGGGGAGTATTGCTCTGGTTTGGTTTGCTTGTGCCTTGTCACGGACTCGCCAGCTGTTGGTGAAGGGTCTGTCATCTGAAATGCTACAGGTTTTCAGAACTGTCTTCAACAGTTCCATGGCACATTTATTTCTTTGTTGTATGATGTTGTAGGCCTCTCATCCTACCTTGGACTAAGTTTTAGAGTTCATCCATCAGAATTTGCCTGAGGACTGCTTTATTTTGGCTTTTCATGGAGACAGGAGTACATTTGGTTTTGGAAAAGACAGTGTTCCCTTTGACAAGAATTTGGAACTTCCTGGCTTTAATGTAGTACTCATTAGGTTGTTTAACCATCTGCCTTCGGTTAAGACGATCAGTACCTATAAGCTCATATCGCTTCTAGGGGAAACATTTTTTCGGATAGCAAATGAACTCTAGGCATTCTGACATACTAACAGGTTATTCAAAATGCATTGTTTTCGTTTTGCATTTGATACAAGTATCTCAGCATTGCCTGAGACATTGCATGGGTCCCTGAGAAGTCCTTCAGAGCCCATTGGTTTTTTTGGGGAGTAGGGCCATTGGTAGAGCAGCATTGGGAATGCTGTCAGTAGAGGTACCTTTGATTTACAGGTCTGTGCATCCAGCTACACAAATACACACTAACAGTGTAATGCACAGCAGAAGCTGGGATACAGGGTTGTCAGTTGAAGTTTTGAGATTACAAGTTTAAAACAAAGAACACTTTTTCACGTGCTGCATAACGCCAGAACTCATTTTCAGACAGCATTGCAGGTGGAAAAGTTTAATGTAGCTCCAAAAATTGAATATAGGGGTCAGCGGAAGAACAATTAATCCATAGTGCCGCAGAGACGTACAGCTCATGTTGTGCTGGGGGAATCCCTCAAGCCATGGGCTTGTGCGAGAGCAGCCTCTGCCTACCCAGCAAGCAGCGACTGGCTGCACGCTGCATCCCCTCATGGCAAGGGAAGGGGCACCTGGATGGAGCCTCAGTACCTGGTGCAGGAGCATGCTGCCTACGGGGTGCTGCAGCTGGACTGTCCTGCAGCCTTCCTCTGTGCTGGAGCTGCTGGCTTCGGAGCGGGATGATGTTCTGGGCTGGCTTTATGCTTGGTGTATTGTTGTTCCTTGTATAGGTTTCAAAACAAAACAAAGTTGTTGTTGCTTAGCTACCCCTCTGGAGGGATGGTCTCTCACCATTTTGCAACTCTGTAATCTTAATGTTGCATTTTTCCCTTGCTACAGTCTATTTTTGCTGGCTGGTGTTTGATGCAGACCCTTCTGGGACTTTTTGATCAGCAGGAGTGGAAGGGCTGCGTACTGCTGGTTAGCGAGGAGAAAGAGGCGCCTGGCTTGGGAGGTCTGGGAAAGGCCGGGCATCAGAAGCTGGACAGTGTTACACCAGTCAGTTTGCTGTTGGTTCGGGAATCGTTCTTACTCTGATGAAACTCCGTACTTGGGGTGTCTGTATTTCTTTGTCATTACAACACGACTCTGTTAAGAATAGATTCATTTTGGATAAGGATAAATACCAGAAAACAGAATATTTGACTCCCGTTTTTTCAAAGACATTTTGAAGGAGAATCTGTAAATTGGCATTTTGAAGTCACGGTACCGCTTACTACAAAGCATAGCAAAATGGAGCTAGCCAACCTTTTGCGCAGTTAGAAATGAATGCAGAAAAATCTCTAAATTATTTCCGTTGAAGGAAACAAGACATGCCCAGTGCCCACAGCTTGTGCTTTTACCCTTTGTATCTAGCACTGAGACAAAAAGGAAGAGAGGAAGCTTCCTTAATGGAGAGTATCACTGCAGAAAAATGCTCCTTGTGGTTAAAGAATGTAGATTCTATTTGCTTCTTAGTCACTGTCTAAGAGTTGTACTGAAATGAGGGTTATACTGGGCTGAGCAGCGTTAGGCTTTGGTTGCTCTGCAGGAAGAACTCACTGGGGCTCCTGTGTGCTCTGGCCGCTGAGCTGTGTGTCCCCCCATGGTGTCCCAACCATCTCTCAGCCATATTTGCAGAATTAGCCTGGCAGTCTTAAATACAGCCCCCTTCCTCTGCTAGGTGCAGCTGACAGTGCTTGACACATTTCTGTCCACCCTTACAATGCTTAATTTACAGCCCTTAGCCACAAAGCCACTTTCTGGCATTGTTAGAGAAATCAGAGTCTGTTCCCATAAAGCTTGTTACTTGACAGCATTTATGCTGCATGAATAATACGGTGATGGCAGCAATTTGCAATTAGCTGTTTGAGCCCTGTATCTCTCCTCATGTCCCTGCCACGTGCCTCTGAGGCTGCGTGGCTAAGTCTGATCTGCTTCCCTTTACAATATTCCTTCTCTATAACGTACACCTTTGAGCTCACTGAGGGTACTGTGCGACTGGGATAACTAAAAGGTTGGATGGCAGCTGCAGAGTGTGGATCATTGCGTTAGATCGGACTGAGCTGCAAAGCCATCTCCTGCCCAGCAGTGAGGTGTGAGAGGGCTGCAATGCCTGTGCAGCCCCACGGGCAGTGCCACCTGCGGAAAGGACAGACAGACCCCATCCCTGAAGCTGACTGAGGCCTTCTGCTAGGGCTGTGCTGGGCGGGAAAAGCCAGCCCCCAGTCTGGAAGTGAATACCTGGCAGGGTATGGAGGGTATCTGGCTCGTGGCTTTGGGGTGTCCTCACCAGCACCCAGAGGAATGTGACATTGCTGAAACCTGTTTGAAGCACATGTGGTGATCTATATGTAAGGTGGTTTGTCCCCACTGAGCATACCAGGAGCACCTGCGAGGCCAGCTGAGCGGGGCAGCTGCCTGGAGGGCCCTCCAGGAACCAGGGCCTGGCCAAGGCAGAGGACAGGAGGGAGGTGGGTAAGCGGGCGCTCCCATCCCTGCCCATGGAGTAGTTCTGGTGCATCTCCCTTCCCCCATCTGCAGCCGGTGCTGCTGAAGCACGGCTATAGAGCGGGATTGAGCTGGAGCCAAGGAGAGGCGCTGGCTCAGCTCCACCAGCTAAAAGCGAGCAAAGCTTTTGAGCTGGGCTGGAATCTCTCACAAAAACAAACAAACAAACAAAAATCCTTCCCCAAATCCATGTTTCCTTTACCCCCCCCCCCCCCTTATTCTGGTGAGATCATTCCTTGCCTTCCATTTCTTTTCCAGGTTTTTATCTTCTTTCTCCCTTTCCTGACTATATAGAAATGTATCCCTGTATGTGTACGTACTCGAGATGTTTTCGGTCAGTCGTGGAAAGCGTTCCTTTCTGTGGTGTTTTCATTGAGACAATCAGGGGCAAAGTTCTTGTGGCAGTGCCAGGTCTAATACCACAGGAAGAGCTGTGTCCGCTGGAAATACCACAGCGAGTACAGAACCCGCAGTATTTTCTAAAAACACAGAATGGTTTTGAAAGCAAGTCAAATACTGCTAAGTCAGCTCAGATTATTATTTTGTCTTGATTTGTTTATTTGGCTTTGTTTTATTTTCTTAAAAGGGTGCTGAGGAACATTGCTTACGTTAAATCTGGTTTTGCCACTGTGCCCTTCCAGTCAGAAACACGGCTGTAAAGTGATGGAAATGCCATGATTGCATCACTTCTAGTCCAGCAGTCTGGGAGCTGCTCTCCTTTCAGCTTTTGTTGACGCTGTGTCTCGTTGGTGTTTGCAGTTGCTCCTGTGGCATTCAGTGTGACAGCCATAACCCTGCTTTCTCCAGAGCTGTACCTGGGAACAAGTCCTGTGAGGTGCAGCGTGCTGCTTGGTGTACAGGAGTTTATGGGATCAAGGGCCCCAGCCTTAAAGAACATAGCAAGAGTAAATACCCCTATAGGGAGCAGGGGCAGGGAGCAAATCTGTGCCATCAGAATGAGCACAGTTCTACCCGGTCATTGGCACAGCATGGGAACACTTAGTTTCTCCACTTCGAGAAGCGGTTTGGGAAACACTAATTTGATCTTTCTGTTTATCAAGGCAAATCTTAAGCACAAACTATTGAATGAACTGTTTCTTCATAGAAGTCTGTGTCACAAGAGATTTTAAAATCTCGAAAGAAGAGTTTGGAGTGTATGGGGAAGCAAGCGGTGAACGCTGAGGTTTGGAAATACATCCTTATGTTTTTGGAATGGCTTTCTTCTGCAGCAAGAACAGCCAACTCTATGTATTACTAAGTAAATGATTTCCCAGCGACAGCGAGTTAGCGGTGGTTGTTGTGCAGAGGCTGACAGCTGGCCCCTGGAGCAGGAATACTCCCGGGTCTGTGCTGCTGCTGTGAGCCATAAGAACACAGCACCAGTGGGTTGTGAATGGTGCAGAGCCGGGAGTTGCAGTCTTCTCTGGGGATGGTGGTTGTTATTGCACTGTGCGCTCAGGCTCCAGCCTGGGGAAGTAACTTCTGTTGCTTAGTGTTAGATGTCAATTTGAAAGTTTTTCCTGTTTTCGCAAGGGCTAAATTTTATTGCTACTTAATTATGTCCTGTGTTAGCTCTGTTCTAAGCTAAGGAGTCTTGTGTAGCCCGGAACAACCTTTTTAAAGGCCTTCAAGGATCAATAGTTCTCAATCATTAATAAATGAAAAAGAAGGAAAATATTACATAGTTCATTTCAAAGGCACTGAGAGAGGAACTTGGTAGCCGTGTGGAAAAAGCCAAAGCCAGTGTGTAAACAATGGGAATGTCATCAGGGAAGTCTAGGTGCTGCTCCCTGGCCGGGATATTTCTGCAGACAGATAATCCTTTTCCTCTTTGTCTTTAATGTGTCAGCATGGTTCACTCAGGAATTTGCTGTCCTGACCTGCTGTCATTGTGGCTGAGGTCTGTAGTCTCTCCTGAACTTCAGCCGTGCTGTTAGTGTGAGGGAGCAGTAGCATGGCTGTATGGGGTGGTTCTCATCAACAAGACCTGCTGCTTTTCTGCTTGCTTGTCCCAGAAGGAAGGCTCTTCTTGTCTCTTCAGTATCAAGTTAAAATCCTGTTCAGCTGCCATGTGTTTTCTCAATACTTTCCCAGTCACTGATCAGTAAGATGTGTGTATATGCGGATTCTTCCTTTCTAATTAGCTTATTCCTAATGACCAGTTGATTCACTGTCATAATCCAGTTTTACGTGGCCTCACAATCCTCTTGTGCCTCTTCATCTAAGTGATACAGTACAGTCAGGTCCAGACAAAAGCATACAGACAATTCTGTTTCTAAAAATGAACTTATTACAGGTTTGAAGTTGACACATGTCAGCACTAAGCAAAGCCCTCATCTTTTCCCAGCCCACAGTAAATATGACACTCCTCATTCAAGCCAGCTCAATCCACCCCTGTGAGAGTCTGGGAAAACAGGCCTTGCAGGGAGCCTGGGGGCCGACAAAACAGGCTCTGTTGGACAAATTAAGTATCAGAGCAGAAGTTTTCAGGATCGATATGGTTTAACAACAAATCACATACAGCAGACAGCGGGAGTCTGAATATGTGGTATAAATGAGGCATTTTGTGTGCACTTTTCTTCAGGTTCCTTAGATAACTAGTTATTTATTGCTGTATAAAATTTTCTAAATAAACCCATAAAAATGAGGCAAAGATAAATCAAAAACCAGATAGCACTCAGCCATGCATGGAAGGCATGGGTGGCAAACATAACCCCAGCAGTCCAACTCCCGTCTTAGTCCTCATGTTGTTTATAGGCTACATGCCATTTTCTGCCAAAGTAAAGATTCCCATCGTCGTGGTGGCTTTCTTTGATGTCCAGCAGAGCAGATCCCGTGTACATATGGAGGAAACTGGAAAAATCTGTGTTCTGCCATACCTCATGTCCTGTTTCCCTAAAAGAGGTAGCACGAGGAGCGCTCACCTCCTGCCTTGCCCTGCTAGCTGGGCTGCCCCATAGCCACCTCTTTGACACTGCAGACCCCAGGGCATGGTCTGGCCTTGTGCATTTGTTGTTTCCCAGCATGAATGGTTCAAACTAAGCTAATAAAGCATACGCAGCAGGAGGGAAAGGGAGAGAGCTGTGCTATGTTGTACCATCTCACACCTGTGGGCACCAAAGATGACAAGTTGGACCCGGCCTTGGTGGCAGTAAGGCTGGACAAGGTGTGAATGGGTTCAGAGTTCATGCTTCTCAGTATGGGAGTGGGATTTGCAGCACTAGAGGATTTTGCAAGTGGTTCCAAGGTCTGTGGATACTTGAGCTCCTGGCTTGCCTTGCAGTTGTGTCAGACTCCTCCCATTGCACCCCTGCCCTGGCCACCTGGACTTTGCTTTGGTTATGGCTGGGTTAGAAAGGAACCAGTCCACAGCATTTTTTGTTGTTTTGTCTTTTTTTTCTTCTTTTTTTCCCCTGCACCAATTTGTGATCTATTACCTATTTCTTTCCCTTTCTCAGCAGACCTTGCTAGGCCATGGACCTTACAGCTCATTCTCAGGGCTGGGCCCTGCGTGTCTCTTTCCTGGAAATTTATGACCATTTGCTCTGTGATAACTGCAATGTAAAACCTTCTTGCTCATGGGAAAGGTGTATACTGCTGTGTGTGCATTTGCACTGAATACCACATGCCAGTTCAGCATAGCAGTGTGTTAAGAAAAATGTCTTTGAAAGTAAAATAGGCCAAATAGATTGTAATCTTAACTGCTTTATGGTTCAGATATTGAACCAATTAGCCGCTATCAGAAAAGAGCACAAGAACTCGAGGTGCAGACGGAGAAGTTTTGTAACTTTATCTTTTGAAGACCTTATACTGCCGCATCCCTGACAAGACTTGTACTGACTGGAAGTTACAAATGTTTTCACATCAGGAAGTCCTTGGAAGTCTCCTGCTTTGCTGCCAAGACCCAGCCCAGCTTCTCCTTAGCTGATAAAATACAAATGCTTGAAATGGGGAGGAGAGCAGTAGTACCTTCTGGGCTGCTGTAGCTGGGAGGGAACAAGCAGACCACCACGTGGAATCTTGACTTTCAGAGCTGGGTGCTCCTCAGCCTCTGCAGCTAGGTGCTTTGAATCAAATCCTAAGGGAGAAAAAGATAATACTTCTGTGTGGCATTGACTGCAGGATGGATGAGGGGATTTTGAAGAGGAACTTCAGAATTCATTTTTTTTACCCAGCAGTACTTCAGTCAGATTCATACAGGTGCTGAGTTTTCCCATTCTGAAGGGCAAACCAACTGTACTGAAGACAATGGAAATGTGTTTTAGCTTTGAAATGTCATTTAGGTGTTTTGCATGAAATCCCTAAGCTGACTTTTGGCTGGGCATTACAAAACTTGTAAACAGAGGAAAAAAGTTTTGCTTTCCATGATGAAAGTTTATGTCAAAGTCATTGGTTTCTGTGGAACCTTTCATTAAGATGAATCCTGTCTTTAGTCATTGCAGTGCTAAGGCAAGACAAGTAGACATGGAGCAAGGCTGCACCATCAGCACGTGGGCAGGGAGCTCAGAGCCACTGAGGTTTGCTTGCTGTGCCAGAGCAGGTCCTGCAGCCTGTCACCGGCTGTGCGATGCCATGTGTGACGAGCAGCAGAACGGAGTCACGCTGGCTGGACAGCTGAGCAAATAAACAGAGAATTTACAGCCCTTTGGTACACAAGCCATGGGGCTGTTACCTGAGGCTCTCAAAATGGGAGGCAGCCGAGCTGGACGTCATGCCTTCTGCCTTCCTCTGGGATGAGCTCTGTGTGCTGCTGAGCCAGTGCTTTTTTTCAAATCCCTAAATTCAGATGCTGACTTTTGAGATTACTTTTCAGCCAGGGCATGGTTGTAATTATATTTGAAGTATTAGAGGCCTAAAGAGCCAAAGTCAATATTTTTTTTATGACCTGTTTAATGCCAAACATAAAACATGAAGATTTGATTCCCCAATCACTTCTTGCATTTTTATGCTTTGAGTTGGAGATGGCACATTTAAAAAGTTGAATTTGAATAGTAACACATTTTGGTTTTGATATCCTGATTTATTCCACTTTCGTTTAATGCATTTTCTTAGATTAACAGTTTTTACCCATTCCCCTTGCTCGCTATTCTGCTGGCTAGTGGAGCAGTGGATTAAGGACAAAATAAGCAGATCAGCAGAGGCGCTTTGAACAAACAGGATTTTGGCCTTTTCTGTGTTCTGGGGACATAGACAATTACTGGAGTGGGAGGGATGACCTGGGTCGTGGAGGTCACTCCTCTGCTGTTACGGGCAGCCACAGCATTAAATGTCTTTCATAAATGCATCCTGTACCATCTCAAAGCTAATTACTTTTCAGCTGTTCCCTGTTCCTATTAGAAGGTTGTTTCAGATCCTTCCTCTTCTGAGGGTTTCTAATCCTCTTTATTTCAAGCCTACGCTTACTCATAGTGAGTTGATGCCTATTTCTTCTTGTGGCAGGGTTTTACTTTGACTTCAGTAGTTGTTTTCCCTCCTTGCTCTTTTTTTCCCCCCAGCATTCTGATAGAGAGCAGCCATGCATCCTTCCAGTCTTCATCTTGCAAACAGGCTTGTACCTGGGCTTACCTAGGGAAAGCAGGAAGAGGGCAGGGTGGAAGGACAGGGTGGAGGACCCATTGGAAATGCGGATCCTTCTGTCACTGGATGACTTGTTCGCTGTTTGGAAAAGCTTGCCAGTGCTGCTGATGGGTGCAGGATCAGATGCAACTGTGCAGGACCCATTAACTCTGCCTGTCTCTGGTCTGTTGGAAGTCCTGCCTGTCCCGCCTTCTGCTACTGCCAGTGCTGTTTCCTTCATTTGCTCCATGCCTTTTATTTGCTCTGTAAGATGCTGCCCATCATGTTGTTGATACAGCACAACCATGCCCCCGTCTGTGAAGAGGGCTCTTGGATATTTGGGCAGTGCAAATAAACATGCATAGTGGAGTTGGAGGGAGAGCAAAGCTGCAAAGGCACTTGAGGCTTTCCTATTGCACGAACAGCAATAAAGGCTGTTAGAAGGAGCCAAATCCAGCCAGAAGAGGCTTAATTTAGGTTTCGTCATCTAAGACTGTGATCCTTAGACCCCTTGGTTAGCTGTGGAGACACGTGGGATGTGCTCTCCTTAAAGTAAGTGCTTTGCAGATCACCACTGATATAATTTATTTCCTGAATCTGTGTTTATCACATAAGGATTTGGTTGTACAAATCTTGCATCTCATGCAGTGAAGCTGTTCGTGTGAATGGAGGACACAGGTATTAGGAAGAACTGAGGACTGTGCCTCATGAGCTGTGGACTCACTGGTGTAAAGGCTAAATTTCTGTTGCTTCATGTAATAACATTTAATTAATATGTTACAATGGTGATAAATAATCATGACCATCTCATGCAAGTCCTCTTCTTTGTATTATATTCCCAGTTAGATTTTATACTGTCCCATCATGTTTGCTAGTTACCAGTAAATGAGTGATAAAAATCTGTCTAATGGAAACATGTCGCAGGTTT
>JANHGO010002133.1:0-31244 GCA_024606505.1 Aquila spilogaster
ATATGGCAATTGCATTCATCTTGTATTTGTTTATTTAAAATAGCTCTGTTTCCTGGCAGTGATCCTCTTTTTTTTTTTTTATTCTTTTTTTTTTTTTATGAGGCAAATTGACTTGAGTTGCATTAGTTGCCATAGTGGCAAAATATACAGCAGCGCACAATTAGGCGGAGCTGAGCTGCAGAACCAGGCCCGGTTCTGCCTGCATGCCCATCACCTGCTGCCTGGCCCCTGCACTGCCCTGTCTTTGGATTTTTGGTCACAGAAGCTAACTTAGCACGCCAGGATTCACTTGGAGCCTTGCTACACTTTCACTCTTTGCTTTAAGTTTGGAAGTCATTCCAACTCTCTATAAGACCTCGGCACCGATGTCATGCCCCATACAATCTCATGTTTCAGGCCATAACCTCATCGCTCATTGCCCTATGTGACTCCCACCCCTGCGACGCCCAGTAACAGCGATCGGGTCGCAGCTCGCTGTGGGTGAGCACAGCTCTCCGACATGCCTGAGCTGCTCCCAAGTGGAAATACCAGTTCTGGACAGAGTGACCCCTTCAAGGGCCTGCAGTTCCTCAGCCACCTCGGGGCTGGCTAGGGGAGAGGCCGGGGATGCCTGCATAAGCATCTGTGGTCTTTAGAATACCGATGCCTCCTCCTTTCTGGTGTGTTCTTTGACCTAGTCAGTGGGGTTTGATCTCCTGGTGTCTGTGAATGGCTTGGAGGCTTGGCTGTGTGCAGACAGAGCTTTTGTTCTAGCTCATTATTTCAGGTATCAGCTAAAGCTTGTGGCTGAGTTTTAACCCTGTGCTCCTCGTTCGCTTACTTTTAACAACCTTGAGAGTAATTTTGAAACTCAGCATAGCCTGGTATTCAGTAAGGTCTTGCACGCAGGGACAGGGACCTGATGGAGAGAACATCATGCACCCTCAACCTGTACAGCAAGGTGGTGGGAGCCAAAGGCATTGGGCCTACAGCCTGGCCCGCACCTCTCTGAACTCTGCACCCGGCTCATGTAAGGAGGGATCCACTTGTTGTGTAGCTGTATTATTCGGGGTGTGATTCTCGCTAGTGGTTGGTGACTCAAGTTGTTCTGTGGTTCTGTGACTAGGAGCTGGAGAGAAGTATCTTAAACAGGTGGTGGCGTGCACAGCTATGTGCTGTTTTCTTAACTGCAGTGGGGAAGAAAATGAGCAATCAGCGAGGCTACGAGACAGTGTGGGCTTCAGAAGTAATTATATGGAATTGTTCATCTCCATTCACAATTTAATGAGCTAAACAAGCTACCCAGCCACTTCTGCAGCTGAATCTCGCCTTTGCTACAAAACTCATTAATTTAAGTCTTTAGGAGAGAAAAGCTTTTTTTTCTTAATCACCAATTCTTCTTGTGTCAGTTTTAGCTTGTTTTAACTTACATGATTCTTCTGGGATGTGACAAAGTCTTGTCTGCAGAATAGGTTTCCTTGGGTAAATGTTAATGTGGACTATTTCTCCCCAGCTACCTTTCATACTAGTTACGCTGGTCAGGGCCCGAGGCATTTCCTGGGGAAATTAATGGCTGGCTGGGGTTAATGGCCCACAGCACAGCCCCCAGCCATTGGCTCTCCCAGCTGGTCATTAATCCTCAGGAAATGCCTTGGCCCTCAATTGTGGTTGCTTTGTTATAAACAAAGATTTTCCAGGCCCTTTTGCTGAATGCATCTTATCAAGCCATGTGGTGCTAAATTCAGCTGTTGACAAATATCACCAATTCCTTGAAATTGGTTGTGTGGACCATTATTCTTCCGGGGGGTGCACACTGCTGCCCCATGGCCTGGTGTAACGCCCTGCTCAGTGAGTGGCACCACGATGAGCAGGTGTCAGAGTGGGTTTAGCTGTGTGCAAGTGTATGCATTCTTGAAGCATTAGTACCTTGAGCAAGGTATGGAAAAGGTTAAGTAAGCGAAGGCACTAAACTGGAGGTACTGAGTTTAAGTATGAACTTCTAAGAATCTGAGCAGGGATGTTGCTTTTGCTCTTCTTTATCGTGGCCATTGTGTTCTTTAGTTTTAGCCTCGAGATGAGTTATTAACACGTGGTTTGCAGGAGTCTCCTCCAGAGTTGGAAAAGTTGCTTTAAGTGATCATCTTGATCCTTAGGTTGCAGCCGTGAGAACTGCATTATGCAGTGTGCTTTAAGCGCACTGTGCCATCATGGCACAACTTGCTTTTCAGTCCTCGTTTGCTCTGAAGTGTAGCAATTTTCTTGCCACTGACAGCAATGTTTCAGCTCAAGTTGATGACAGAGAGATGTAATTTGGCTGTTGTTCATCTCTCGTGGTACTGAAAGATGAACAATAGCTGAAGTTTAAGCTTTTGATGCTGCAATGTGGTGGTAGCTGTTGAGATTTATAGGCCTGGTACACGCTGAGCTTCCTACAGTAGTAATTCCCAAAAATAGGTCTAAGGAAATAGATTGGCTTCCACCGTGGGTGAAGGGAGTTGCGGGTCGCTTCAGAACTCTCCTGTCACGTTGGTCCATAACTCAGTCTCTGACTGCTTGTGGAGAGCTTATCAGCTCTTAAATGACCAAATGTTCAGTGGATGTCACAAGCATGGCCCACGTGCCTTTGTCTTGGGTGTTCCAGGGAATCCTTCAGTGTTTTTTCTTGCTGATTTAAACCCAGAGCTGGCTTTTTTGTTTGTTTTCTTTTGATTTTTTTCATTGCCTTACACTTTCTTTGAAGGGCTTTCTTTGACCAGACCCAGAAATCTTGTTCTGACTGCAGGTTCCTCAAAAGAAGGCAGAATGGTACTATGTGATGAATATAATTAGACAGAAATCACAAATGGTAACAAATCGAAATAATTAGTAAGTTAGTCTAGGTCTCTTTATTCCTTTCTTCTCTTAGGAGTGGGTAAGAATCTTTCTCTTTGGTATGAGGACGTCCCATGTTTCCAAAAACTGCCACAAAAAAAAAAGGCTCCTGTTCTGCACAAACTGTTATAGTGCTCTGTCGAAAATCATCACTAGGAGCTCTCCAGGTGTGCGAAATAGGAGAACTCATCAGAAAGTGTCAGGGATGCTTATGGAGGCAGTGTTAGGAAGTTAGGCTTTATTTCTGTATGGATAATAGATGGACCAATATCCCTATCTCAGCGGCTTAAAGTACCACAGCTACTAAGTCTGATGACTGCTAAATACCTTGTTAATTCTTCTGACTGTGTATCTTTTATTTAGCTTCCGAGGTTAGTTCTGGTTACACCACTGTCTAGTTAGCGCCATCCCCTTTCATTAGTGGAGTAGCCGAGCTTGCAAGATGTGCTTCATGGCTGTTCTAAAAGAAACACTGATGTTAAAATCTTTAAGTGTGGATAGAAAGAACTTAAAAATTGCACCTGCCTTTGAGGCTGTTTGTTTCTCAGTTGGTTTTTATTTTTTTTTCTTAAAAGGAAAGACTTTCTTCTCGTAGAGTTATGTATGTAGAAGGTCACTAATTGTAGAAGGAATGTGTTATAGCTGATGCTCATCAAAGCTGCTCTTAAATCCTGGGGAGGCAGGAGATGGGTAGGCCGGAGAAGCACATATTGTTTCTAAAACTGATGTCTTTAGCAGTCTCCAAAACCATGGCTATTACTTTCTTCACTGTTGAGTCCATGCTGTTCATTACTGTGAATTCTTCTAAAGACCAGCCATTGAACAGAGCTGTTTTGTTGTTTTGTTTTGAAGGTGGTAGGATATCCCAAACTATGTTCATTGTAACCAGCCTGAGACTGGGTAGGAGATGAGCGCAGGAGAAGCAGAACAGAGATGAATCTCAGTGGCCTCCGCAGACTCTGGGGGCCGTGTGTGCACTGGAGTGCAGGATGGGAGCTACTCCTTCTTCCTTTCCACTTGAGACAACTGCTGGGGAGGACAGGGTGTGCTCCAAGGTGACCCAGGGTGTATTTCTCAGAAGATGTGAGAATGGTGTTTTGTTGCACGTGTGTAGAATTTGTATTTTGGAATTTAAAGTCAAATACAGTTGCTGTGCCATCTTAGTTGCATTGGTGTGATGTATGTAGCTATTTCAGATGGTGTTTTCTTCCAGCAGCATGTATTTTTTTTTAACGTTTTTACTTTTTAGAAATTAGACTCCTTTTAGTTATTTACGTCATGTGAAGTAGTCAGAAACTTTCCTGGTCCAGCTTTAGGTGAGAAGAATGCAAGAGGTGATCCACTTTGTGTAAGTCAAATGAAGATGACCTTTTACATACAATTAGAGGGAAGACGGTGTCATTGAAGCACTGTTGTATTTTGACACTTCTGCAACTCTATAGAACCCCAAATGACTAAGTCGGTACTCTTCCTCTGTGAGCATCAAAGGTAAACTGTGCAAACTTAAAGGCAGCAGTTGTTTTTTTTCTAACAAGAAAGTCTTCTGTGATTATCCTGTAAAAGATTTCCCATTGCCCACTGCTCTCCTGCTAGAGAGCAAGAGATCAGAAACTGTTTGGTCTAATTGGTGAGTCTGTGTGACAGCGAGCTGCCTTATTTCATGTGTGGTGTAGAAATAAATGAGTGCTTAAACCCTTTGAAACACACCACTACTGCACAAGCCATAGGCTGTAATTAAATTGAATGTGGGGTTGTATTGTCTTGTGCCCTTGGCTATAAACTTGATAACAGACCATGGTACACCCACTATTGTGTTAGAAGCTGGAACCTAATTAGCTATGTTGTAGATTTTCAGTCACTTTCGAAGCCCTTCTGTTCATCCCTTTCCCAGTGTCCTTTTTTTTTCTTATTATTTTGCTTTTCTGTTTCTGAAGCAATAAAAGCACCCTGTTTTTCGAAGGAAATCATTGAGGGCATGAAGCCAAATATGTACGTGCAAGATAATTTTTTATCGTATTTTGGATTCAAGGGACAAGTGTTAGCGATTGCTTTCTATCTGATGTAGAAGAGATTTATTAGTGTTGTGATAGTAAAAATATATAATCACGTTTTCAGGGAATGCTTTGTGAGCCCCTCTCAGGCATTTAAGGGGGGAGGGAAGGGATTGCAACTTCTCACAATACCTTGATCTGAAAGTAACGTTGAAAGACATGAGATTGAATTCTGTTCTCGCTGTTATTTTGGGATTATCCACATAGAAAAATGTCTCTTCCAGGCTTTTAGGAATTCACATGCTTTTGCATTGAGCCAATTTTAGTGAGTTGATCTGAAAACCTTCAAACTTGCTAGGGACTTAATCCCTAATGAGGACAAGTGCTTTGATCTGTTCTTAGTGCCATTTTTAGTTTAGGAAATAAAGTTGCAACACAGATGCAGCTTGTACATTTCCAGTAAATTCTTCATTAATTGATATGCTTACTGATTGCATGCGTCTGTACTCTTCTGTAGCTGAGACAGATCATTTCAATTCTAGCACAGTACTCCATCTCAATCCGTCCTCCTTAAGCATACACACTGGTGTCTGGTGATGCTGTTGTTTGTTTGAGTTCTGCTGTTTTTTTAAATGGGGAGTGGGAGGCTGTGAAGTTGCATCTGTTGAGCTTGGGAGCTCTAATGAAGGGGCTGCAGCTCCTGGGCTGCCCTGTAAATTGGCACCTGTGTATGCTGTTGCTACTTTTGCATCACTCTGCCAGAAGCATAGTCCATAAATGAATGACTTCCCTAAAACACTACTGTATTTTAAGCTCCTCTTTTGTGTGACCGTTTGTGTGCTTAAAATTAAGGACTGTTGGAGAAATTTCAAGAGTGATTTTTCAGTACCCTTCAGCTGAACCCTGAGTTGTTACTAAGTGCGCATATATAGAGATGTGTATGTGTGTGTATATATACAATGGATGTGTATGCATATGCTGCTTTCACTGCTGTTGATTTCTTTCCATATATTTCTAGCGTGTTTCAAAAGTGGCAGGGAGTAGTCAGCAGGAGCAGGGAGGTGATCATCCCTTTGTACTCGGCACTGGTGAGGCCGCACCTCAAGTACTGTGTTCAGTGTTGGGCCCCTCACTACAGGAAAGGCTTTGAGTCCCTGGAGCGTGTCCAGAGAAGGGCAACAATGCTGTGAAGGGTCTGGAGCACAAGTCTTATGGGGATTGGCTGAGGGAACTGGGATTGTGCAGTCTGGAGAAGAGGAGGCTCAGGTTAGACCTCATCACTCTCTACAACTGCCTGAAAGGAGGTTGTGGTGGGATGGAGTTTGGCTTCTTCATTCAGGTAACAGCAATAGGAGAGCGGTAGTGGTCTCAAGTTGTGCCAGGGGGTGTTCAGGTTGGATATTAGGAAAAATTTCTCCTCAGAAACAGTGGTGAGGCACCGGCACAGGCTGCCCACGGAGGTGGAGGAATCGCCGTCCTTGGAGGTGTTCAAGAATGTGGATGTGGCACTGAAGGGTGTGGTTAGTAGGCACGGTGGGATGGGCTGATGGTTGGACTGGATGATCTTAGTGGGCTTTTCCAATCTTCATGATTCTATGATTCTGTTAAGTTCTGATACCATAGTCCTGACCCCTTGCTCTGTTTTCGAGTTACTAGCTGTGAAGCCCATGCCCACCTTGTCAGTGTGAGCTTTTGTTTTATACTCACAAAACGTGCACTGTTCCTTTCAGTTCTTGAAAGTGCATTTTGGTGGGAAGAAGAGATGCTGTAGCAGCATGGGTTTTGGAAAGTAACTGCTCAGTAAAGAAGCCTCTTAGTGTCTGTATGCTTTCTATTGCCTTTTAACTTGTCAGTGCTGAAGCATGCATTTTGATGATTTTATCTCTGAAAATGCAGCTTCTCAGAAGAATCACCTTGTCTCTCTAGAAATGCATGTTAATGGGTGACACAAAAATATACAATTGTCAAACTAGGACTATGAGGGCTGGAAAAGCACCTGCCCTTGCAGGCAGAGGGAATGGTGCAAAGCTGCATGGTCTCTGTAGGACAGACTGACCGTGGTGGGAGTAAGATTTCTCTTTAGCACAAACACTTGAAAAATGTGTATTCTTCAGCCATGGTATAGATGTCTTCAAAAAAAAAAAAAAAAAGTCTGGAAGATGGGCTTGGGAGACTGTTGCCTTTCCAAAGCTTTCCCTGTAACATAGCTGAGGTTTGACTTTTGTAACATGGGCACAACTTTAATACAGAGCAAGGTTCTGCCTGCTTTTAGGGCATTTGATGTACTTCCTGAACAACCTGGTTTCTGTTCCTATCTCTAGAAGTTCTTGTAGGTTACCTTTTATTATTATTAATTTTAAGCATTGTTTTTGAAATACGCCTGCATCTGTCTGTTGCATTCAGAGAAAACATTGCAAGTCTTCTTGTTACTGCTTAAGCAGGACCAGGATACAAATGTTTCCTCTGAAAGTACTTCTGGACACAAGCTGCTCCTTTCCTTGTAGGATGTTGGGAAGTGCCAGACGTGAGGGCATGCCCCAAAGCATTAAAGAACAGCTATGCTCATTTTAACCAGTACAAAGTTGTTAAAATATGAATCAAGTTAAAATGTGGTGATTCAGACAGTATTAAATGTAGTATGAATTACATGCTAATGCATTGCATTGGTGAATGCAAGTAGCACTGCACTACGATGTGAATGACCAAGATTATCTGCATGGCTCAGAGGATGATAACTAAATGCTTTTTTTTTTTTTTTTTTTTTAAATAAAGTTTGTTGTGGTAATTGATAGAAGAGGATTTCTCAGAAGTGGTATTTTAAGCAGTCAGTTTTCCTCAGTGTGGTATATTCAGTTGTGGACTGCTAGTAGATATATATTCAGGATCATGAATAATAATAGCAGGCTCGATCACAGTGTGGGGTAATGATACGGCAGTGACTGCTGCAGTCATGTAACATGAATGGAGGCTGTGCATTAGTTCTGTTATAGAGAGGTAGTACTGCCAGTATTCCCCTACATTTTGTTGCCATGTGACAGGTGGCAGTAGAAGGGCAGTCCGACAGGATGGTGTCTGACATGGAAGTGCATATGAAGCAAAGGTGTGCCATTGAACTCCTTCATGTGAAAAAGTGGCAGCTGTTCATTGACGCTTGTTGAATGTTTATGGAGACCAACCAGTGGGTGTGAGCACAGTGAGGCACTGGGTGGTGTGTTTCAGCAGAGGTGACAGTGACAGTGGGTCGCCTCCTCTAGAGCATATTTTTATGAGCATTGCATGCAGACTCTTGTTCATTGCTCGAGAAAATGCATAACGAGTGGTGGTGACTATGTTGAAAAAGAGTGTTTTGTAGCTGAGAATTTGTTCTATCAAATAGTATTATTGTGGTCTTTGTTGTAGTTTCCATGGGAATAAATAGGAGGCATTACTTTCAGAGTGACTTATGTGTATGTGAAATGTACTTTTTAATATATAAATATTCCTATTTATTTATATATAAACATATGTACTTTCTTATATATACAAAACATATTTATACATAACATAAACAATATAAATATATTTAAATTATGTACTGTCATACTATAAAATATATGCTATATATATATAGTAGTAGATTAGATTTCACAGGACCCATGTCCTCATTCTTGCTAAAGGAGAAAGCAAAGCAAACAAAAATTCCTTCCGTGCCACTGTTTGAGCAGTGACCACGGAGCCCTGCCCTGGGGACATGGGGCACCAGCAGCGAGGCAGCCTGTGGCTCCCTGTGGCCCTGAGGGTTTTCTTCCAGAAATGTAAATAAGTATTGTAGAGAAAACCTAAAGCATTCTCATTTTTCCCCTACTGTTTATAGAAAACAAAACGCTCCAATGTAAACACACGGTCTGAAAACTTTCTATTCTCTTTAATGGCAGTGGTGCAATATAGTTGTTACCTGAGAGGGGGAGGAGAGCAGAAGTGAGTGCTCCAACCTACCTGGAAGTAAGCAACTGAGGTTAAATAATGGGGCCAGATGGGCTGTGGGGCAGAATTTGGGGGCAAGGAAAAGAGCTGGAAAAATGGAAATGGGGAATAAGGATGAGAAGGAAAGCAAGGTGAGAAGCCTTTACTAACTACCTCATTGTAACCCATCGGGTATGGACTAGATTCATTTCTCTATGCCAGCTCACATCTGCTGGGTCCGTTTGATGGGTTCAAAAGGTGGGAAATAATGTCTCTGAACTGGGGCTAGAACTAGAGGAGGAAATTAGGATTGCAAAATTTGTCCTTCCTAATACTAAATAACATGTAGAGGGCAGTGAAGCAAGATTTGATCAAGGAAAAGATAGATCCAGGGGAGTGGCAAAGAAGAATGGTGTGCTTTATTTAAAGTAGAAATGCCAGAGGAAAATGTAGAAGTAGAGTAGAGGGGGAAAAATCTTGGTTTTCTCCGACTTCCAAATCAGTTACAAGAAGCTGAATGTGACTTAATTTAAGTACACCGTATTCTTGCCTCTTATGGAAATCAAAACCTAAAGATTTTTTTTTCCTTAAGCTTAAAAAATGTCGCATTTAAACTAGCGGTTGCCTGTTTCAGAGTAAGTGCTGGTTCTTGGGTATGTATCCCAAAAGAGAGCCACTGTCAGCACTGTGGTAACATGGCATACAAGCATTGTGCTTGCTTTTATTCCTAATGGCCAATAAACTAGTTTCCTCAAGCTCCTTGAAATACTCCTTGTAAACTCAAGTGTCCAGACCAATTTCTCATTCACATCTTATTAAAGCTCAGTGAGGAAGTTGGGAAAACATGGTTTTGATCAAAGCACTGTATAAATTGGTGATCTACCCCATTAATCTTTAAGCTTCTTCATATAATTCCTCAAGAAAACCCCAATGGGTTTTCTCTTCCAAAGAAATCTTTCTCCCATCCAAAGTGGTTCGTGCAGTGAGGTGGAAGCACGTGGGTCTTCACTGGTATGCAAGGACAGGAGGCAACATATGGGCTGTGGCCTTGCTTCTCTTGCTTGTTTTCTAGTAAAATGCTAGCATTGTTCAATCCCTGCGATGAATGGCTATCTGCATCCAAAATTATGTGTGTATACTGCTCTATTCTGTATGTTAATGCCTGCGTTCTCATGGTGCAGTCAGTTCATGTTATATTCATGTTATATATCACAGCTTTAAATGCTTCAGTGCTGTGCTTAATCAAAATGTGTTGGTTTTTCCCCTAAAGATACAATTGCAGGGTCCTAGCTGGAAAGCAGGAATTTCTTGTTGGTTCTGTTGGTGGATGGCTGGATGCTGGCTTTCAGCAAGTAATTCTTTAGAAGTCATTAAGCTGCTATCATACAGCAGTCTATTTTTCTTAAACCTATTTTAAACTTTTATACAGTCTCTTTTCAGATCTCTTTTCTATCAAGTTTCTTCTTGTGCATCTCAATGAGTAGAAGACCTCAGAACAGTATTTACAGCATCTCCTTCCACAGTTTATATGTGTAACTGTAACAAGATACATAATCACACGCTCTATTATAACTGTATTCAAGGAGAGGTGTTTATCTGCTCTGCTTATGGTTAGCCATGGCAGGCAGATGCCTTGAGCGTTGCTGCAAATCAGCAGCATTGTTTCGGAGGCACTGTTGAATATGCTGTTTTTGTTGTGCAATTTGAATAAAAGCTTTGTGTTTTGCTGAGGGGAAAATGAAGCCCACAAGAAATAGCCACCACAACACAGAACCTCCCTGGAGCCAGTGGGACCATCCCCTAGGTGTGAGGTTGTGCTTCAGGAGCTAGGGATGGAAGTGCTGGAGGTGACTGAGAAAACTGATAAGAGATGTTAATCAGCATCACTAGCAATTTTAGCCCAAAGCAGGGTGGGGAAGGAAGTCCTCAGCTGTAGTAATGGGAAGTTGTTAGCTGTTTTCTTCCCTCCTGAGGCCCCAACTGGAGCAGTGAATCCAGGCCTGGGGCCCCCAGCACAAAAAGGACATGGAGCTGTTGAAGTGGGTCCGAAGGAAGGTCAGGGCCATGCAGAACATCAAAGGGATGGAGCACTTCTCCTATGAAGAAAGGTTGAGGGAGCTGCATTTGTTCAGCTTGCACAAGAGAAGGCTCCAAGTAGTGCTTGTTGCATCTTTCCAGAACATAAACGGAACTTCTAATGAGGGAGTCCAACTTCTTACATGGTCTGAAAGTGACTGGACAAGGGGAATGGCTTTCAGCTAGAAGAGAGGAGATTTAGGTTGGATTTTAGGTAGAAATTCTTTACTTAGAGGGCGGTAAGGTATGGGAACATGTTGCCCAGAGAAGCTGTGGGTGCCCTATCCCTGGAGGTGCTCAAGGCCAGGTTGGATGGGGCCCTGGGCAGTTGAGCTGGTGGGTGGCAGCCCTGCCAACGGCAGGGAGATGAAACTGGATGGATCCCTTCCAACGCAAACCATTCTATGACTCTTAAAGCAGTTTTCTTGTGACTTACATGAAAGGTCTCAGTTGGGATCCTAGTGCATGAGTGTCCTCTTGGCAGAGTCCAACACAAATGACACTGTCACCCTTGCTGGCAGTGAGGCTGGGAGGAGGAGCTGCCTCTGTTTCCAGTGGCAAGCTCCCCTGTGGTTAGCTGGCTGCAGCTCTGCCCCCACCAGGGTGGCCTGCTGGGCTGGGAGCTGGATGTGAGCTAAAAGCAGCTCCTGCACCAATTTAAGTGGAAAAACAAGACTAATGGCCGAATTCGTTGTCTTTGTGGTTTTTACTTGCCATGAAAAATAGCTGTTTGCTTCTCCATCCTCCTGGCTTTACTATCTCCTCAATATAACTCCTCTGACTTTTACTGATGGCTTCTTGTGCCTAATCATTTCTTAATGAAGCAGGGGGCTATACTTTATTCTGTCCTGCATGGGATTCTTTTTGTCACTCATTCTTGTTTTCCTTCCACTCTGTTTCCACTCCAGGCAAAAATTATTTCCAGCTGAGAAGGGTTGGATGCATGCAATTCCGCAGCAGTTGTAAGTGGCCCCACAATTTTGCTTGCAAACATCAGAACTCATTTTGCCTCTGTACACATCCCGTTTTCTCACCTTGAGTGCACGTGAGGGAGGTCATTCAGGGCTGGACACTGGGGCTGGCTGTCCTGGTGCTCCCATCCCCAGGCCAGCAACTGGGAGCAGGTGTCTGTGGAGACTGGGAAATGGGCAAGAAGGGCATGCTTGTGGTGGTCTCCGCTGCTTCTCATGTGGGTGCTATAAAAAGACCAATTTCTCTCTGAGATATAAATGACATTTGTAATTGAAAGATCAGATATTAACACAGTAGCATTCAGTCAGTGGGATGAATGGATCCCTTTGCATTTTCTTCTCAATCTGTTTTGATGGGAATGTTGATTGCAGACAAGGTAAACTTGTTTGTGCTTTGTTCATTAATAACAAACCATAAACTGGCCTGCCTCCCCTCCCCACAGGCAAGACACTTGAAGACATGCCAGACAATTAAACTACTTAAGGCAGTAATTACAGTCAAATATACAACAAAAATAAAATCACTGCACAGGGTTTTTTTTTTTATGCTCTGTTTTGTTCTCTCCATTTATTAAACCACATCTCTTGCCTCACGACTGAACAGGAATGACTCAGTTGGTGGTACTAAAGTACTGAAGTCCAGAGAAGCTGTGGTGCCCCATCCCTGGAGCTGCTCAAGGCCAGGTTGGATGGGGCTGTGGGCAGCTGAGCTGGTGGGTGGCAGCCCTGCCCACGGCACGGGGTGGGACTGTGTGGGCTTTAATGTTTCTTCCAACCCACACCATTCTGTGAAGTGTGCAACAAGCTTACTTGGGTTCAGCTGGGCATTTAGCAGCCTCGTTGAAGGTCTTATGGCAAATTCTTCACAGCACTGAAATTCTGCTTGTTTGATGCATGGTGTTCAGTTTATAGGGCTGGCACCTCCCTGACTCTTAGCAGAGGTGTGGTACTAGTGGTCTTCTGAAGCTTTTCCTTTCTCACTTTCCTGATTCCTGTTGCACATGGCAGAGTGTTCCTCGGGTTGCTGTGATGCTGAGGAAGGGAAGGCTGAATTAGGCTGAGTCACTTAATCCTGACTTGCCTTCAAATATTTAAATGTACCTGATGCATTTTAAAATTCCGAAATAAGTGTCCACAAGCTTGACTTGCTATGAGCCCATTTAATGAGCTGGCGTCCTGCAGCATTGTGTGCACCAGCTCAACATATTTAAGTGAAATTCTTAGTGACTTCAGTATTCCAGATAAAGTGCACTTTAAAAAGAAAGAAATGGAGCTGTAATGAGAGCCAGCTGGTGTACATAAACCTTTCACATTGCATTACATAATTAAGTTGGTAAGTAATGTATGGGGGAAAGTTCTCGTTGCTTATTCTTTTGTACTGGAGTTTTACAAGGCTGTATAAATACTGTAAGTATTTAATGGGGGAAAAGCGGGATTAAAAGCAAACAGCAGAAGATGGATGGTACAATAATGTCATAAAACAAGCGAGCAGTATTACCCTTGTGGTATTTGGTATTAAATAACTGAAACTTGGCAGGGTGCTGTGCATTGACATTGCTCTCATAAGATCATTTTCTAATTGATCGCTTTGGTTAACATGATTGCTTTAAAGGTAAATTGGTTTATGTTGAACAATACCAGAGCGCAAATTCCCTCTGGTTTTGGCCAGCCTTTTTTATTCAGCGAAATCTACACCGCTGTGGTATTCAAAGCAGGGTACGAGCTCCTGGGCTCCTTACCATAACTTAACAACCTGTTCTGCTTTTAACAAACTGTAATTACAGAAACATAAACTACTTCTTCATTTATTTCGACTGTAGAGCATGGGAGAGGAATGTGGGAAGGAATTCTTTGTACCGCTGTGAATTTAGTTGCCTACCTTGCAGTTGTTTCATAAACATCCTCGAAAGCTTCTGAAAATACTGAATGTGGAATGTGCCAAAAATGGTTAAAATGCCAGACTCTGTCCTCTGGCAGGCAAGCCCTGGCAAATCTTAGCTTGATGCTGCTGCCCTCGGCTGCCCTCCTTTGCAGAAGGCTTTTGCTCCCTTGCAGAGTCAGCAGAAGGCACCTGGGCTTCAGCTGCCGCACCAAGCCTTGGTCAGTGGATTTCATGGGGCTGCCCTTGTCACTGTGGATGGGCACTGCGCTGCCCGGCTGGTGATGGGGCATGCACAAGGCACGGGCACGTGGTCAGCTCTGCCGGCACTGCCCCTGGGCAGTGACCCTGGGGAGAGGAGCAGTGAGAAGGAGTCGTCCCAAATTGCACAGCTGTTTGCTGAGTGACGGTGAGTCGGAGCCCTCAGCTATCCTCATTTAAAAAGGGTGGTCAGGCACGTATCGTAGCAAATTTAAAGCTTAGGCTGTTGTTCTGGTGAGAAGTCTAATTTACCGTAATTGCCTTTTTTTAATAATGAGCCGATCCATTTGAGATGTCTCAATAACCATTACCCAGTTAAGATGATGGCTTAATTTGAAGCTGCTGTTACGGGTGTGGGCACGCTGGCCTCGAGCTGCTCAAGCTGGTCGCTGCGGTGTAATGCTTTAAGGCTGCAGAGTGACTTTTGAACTATACAGAAACTTTCCCTGACTTGCATGGGAGCTATTCAATGAGAGGTGAAAGGAGCACTCAGGATATGAGTGAATACAAATATCTTCTGGTTTTGTGGGTTTGTAAGTTCCCATAAATCAGTCAGCAAGTTCCCAGTTGTTGTGACAACCGCATGTCCTGTGCTCAGGCACTGCAGTCACCACAAACCCCAGCGAAGGCTGCAGTCAGCCCATAAGGAGCAGCAAGGCAGATGAGTGGCATTTAAAACATGGGGCGCAGTCTGGCAGATTTGTGCCTTGGTTTTTTTTTTCAGACTGTCAGTGCACCAGCAGACTCTTAGAACCGCCCTCCCTCTCCTCCATGTCCTCCACCTTGCTGCTTAAATCAAGCAACAAAAATTCATAGAGGGATTTTGTGGGAGAAATGAGATGAATGCTTTTATGGGCTTGTTTGTAAGGATTTCACAGAATCATAGAATGGCTCGGTTTGGAAGGGACCTTAAAGATCATCCAATTCCAACCCCCTGCCATGGGCAGGCAATAGATTGGACTCAGTATTTCGTGCTGCTTGATTCTAAGGAAATGCTTGTTAATGAGCATTTATGGTGAAACGTGGGAAAGAAATCTGTTAGAAGTGGAAGTGGGATGATCTGCGAGTGCCCACTTTTCTCTGCCTGCTGCAGGAGCTCGGGTCCCCGTGGGGCAGCAGTCAGTCCTGCGGCTTCTCGACCTGCCCAGTGAGATCCCTATCCAAGGACCCGGGACCAACCCTATATGGCTTGAGATTGGAGAGACTGCGGCGCAAACAAGAGGCACTTTGTTCAGCATCGTGGATGCGCTCTGCTTAAACCCCATAGTTAGGAGACTGGGCATACTGACGTTCTCTCGCTCTTTTACGTTGAGCAATGGCACAGACACCCAGACATCTGCGGACTGGCAGATTTGATCTGTGTTCCTAAGGATTATGAAATTCTGGTTGTATATAAATTTGCTGTCTGAATTTGAAGCATGATTTATGAAGTGTGCCTTGCCTCTTTGTAGCTAGCATGACTTCCCTTTCTGTAGGATTGCAAGGCAGATGCTGACTTCTTCACTAGGCTGTCCTTAACATGATTTTTCCTCATCTTCCCTGCTGCTTACTTACTTGCTGAAGCTGTTCAACTGAAATGCAATAAACTGTATTTTCGTAGCATTTGGGCCTAATGCTGTCTGGATTACCAAAAATGCAAAGCAAGGCATGCGTTTGTTTTGCACTGTTCAGGAAATACTTGGAAGTGTGTGGTGGTTCTTATTTTTGTTCCGTTTCCTCAATCCGCTGTTGTAAGTGCACTTTCTCTTGCTAATCTGCTGCCTGAAATACTCTTTGTTCAGGAAAGCAAGTCTATTTCTGTTGTAATCAGGGCTAAGAATTCAGCTGCAGGGTCACTCTGGCACTGCAGAGTTCACTGACCACGTTTTGCTGCTGGCAGTCCCAGCTTTGGCCCCTTTACACAGATCAATGCCAGGCTAACCCCATTTATTGCTTCTACTGAATCAAAGCTCTGCTACTCCTATTTAATTTAGCTCAAAATAGACATAATACAAACAAGCGCCAGCATGGCAAAAGAGCGAGAAGAAGGGGAGGAAGAAAAAAGGCATGCGGCTGTTTGGGTTTTGGTTTGTTGTTCTTTTGAATTGAAGATACCAAATGATGCCAGGCTTCAGATGGGAGGAATTAGTTTGCACTGTGTTTTTAGACCCTTTATAAAAAATAATAGTCATCACTGATTCTGATCTGTGCAGTAGAGTTTGTCTGGCTATCTGTCTGTCTTCCATTTCCTTTTCGTGTTTAAGAACCTTTTCTAATATAACAGCTACTGCTTCAGCTTAGGCACACATTCTGGTTTCTTCTGGGTTTGCAGTCCCACTGATGTCAATCCCGGTTTGCATTGTCTTGGTCACATGAGGTGAGCCTCCATCCTTACTACTGGGTACCTACCACCAGTTACCTCTGCTTTAGCCTCATGGAAACTTCCAGACTGGCTTGTGGTCAGGTGAAGTTACTGTCGGCAGGAGTGCTGTTCTTGGTAACGCTACATGGTGTTGAGCCCTTTGTGAGATCCATCATGGTGAGGTGGGTTACGAGGTTTTGTTTAAGTGAATGAGGCAGCTAACACTGCTGTGGCTATCACACTTTGTGACTGCACAGTAATTTTTTTCTGTAGCTGTGGCACACCTCAATCTGAGAAAACATCGGGATCCTGAGGACATTACTTGGAGCTGAGATGACAGGACCTTTATGGCGTGGTTGGCAACCCGCCACTGTTTCCAGCTAGGACTGGATTTATAAATTCCACTGCCACACCTCATTCCACACGGCTTTCAAATATGTGGAGTAAGGCACACACATACCCCCGCTGCTTGTTGTCTCCGGGATGCAGCCCTGTTCCTTCTGCAAGGCAGCATGGATGGAAATCCTGAGATTTAGTGTTTCTGATGAAACACAAAGCGATCCCATCCTTCCACTCCAGTCCTTCCCCTTGCTCATCCCCTTCAGTTCTGCAGCTCCAGGGCACTGCTTAGCAGAAATCAAGTGTTCAGCGTGGGTATGTCTATAATGGGATTTAAGATGACAGCCATGAGACAAATCCATAATTTAGGAATTGTTGAAGTTAATTTCTGCCCCCTCTGCTAGGTGATCGTCACAGGTCTTGTGAAACTTTTCCCGTTTGCTCCAAGTGCTCTTACTTCTGTCATTACAATTCAGCTGTTCCTGAAGGCAAGCATTTGTTCCGTGGAGGAGACCAAAGCAAAACTTAAATGTTTTTTGTGTTTCACCACCCTTCTCCGCACTCTTGCAAATTAAATGCCTCCTCCTCCAGCCTACCCTTTTCTCTTCTGGCAGGGCTCTGTTGCCCCAACAAGGGAAGCTTTGTCTCTCCTCTCCCACTCCCAGCACACACTTGGCCTCCCCATTGCCTTCTCTTTTTGCCTCTAGACCCTGCAGCCTCCCTACTTTCCTCCCCAGTATGCTGGGACAGAGCTGCTGGTATCCTGCACCGTGTCTCTGAACAGAGGGTGAGCAGCACATCAAGTCCTAGGCTTTCTGGCCTTGCCCCCAAGCTTACCCACTTCCAGATCAAGTCCTTAGCAGGATTATCCTCCAGATTTAATCTGGAACTGCTCTTTCAACACCTTGAGATGCGTCACTGTGTGACTGTCCCTCCACAAGCTGTCAAGTCTTCCTCATGTGATGTTTCCTTCCGCTTCTCAGGTGTCTATTGGAAGTTAGTGGTTTTGTTTTGATTTTGATTCACATTAAGGCAGTACTTTTGTGAAGCACACCCTAAGTGTTGGCAGCCCACTGCATGGTGCGTTTGATGAACATTCTCCACAGCACACAATGTCTTGTTCCCTGTGTGCCTGGGAAAAGCCTCCAGTGCTGTCTCCTTGATAAATAAGGGACAGGGTCTCGAAGTCATTGTTTATTTGTTGTGTGGTTTGCTTTTTCTTTTTCTTTTTCTTTTTTTTTTCTTCTTTGTGGTTCTGTTTGTTTTGGTTTCATTTGTTTTGTTTTAGGTAGAGGTAGGATTCTGTTCCTATACTTTGTGTATACTTTTTTTTTATTTTTAAACTCATTTTTTTTCCTTGGAAATCAAACTGATTTTGCTTTACTGAGTCATTTACATTTGACTGGAAATCAAAAAAACTTCGTTGTATGAGGGCTGCTCTGAAAATAATGCCTCCTATTTTATGATGTTGGCCCGTGACATGAGAGGCAGATGTTGGTAGTATGGCAGTAGAGGTTGAACCTTCCCACTTATATTCCTATGCATGTTGTTGCCATGTGACAGATGGCAGCAGAGGGGCAGTCTGACAGAAGGGTGTCTGACATGGAAGTATGTAATAAGCAACAGTGTATCACTGAATTTCTTCCTGTGGAAAAAAATGGCACCTACTGACATTCATGGACTCTCGCTGATCATTTGGTGGTACATTTCAGCAGTGGCAACAATGACATGAAAGACAGGCCTCATTTGGACAGCCACACACATCTATAACACTGTGACAGCCACACACATCTGTAACACTGTAATGATTTGTGTGAATGAGCTAGTGGTGGTGACAGTGTTGAAAAATAATGTTTTGTAGCTGAGAATTTGCTCTATCAAATAGTGTTATTGTAACTTTTGCATCTGTTGTAGTTTCCATGGAAATAAATAGGAGGCATTACTTTCCGAACAGCCAACATACTATGTGATTATATTTTAGCATCAGATCTTAAATCATCATGTCTCCTAAGCACATAATGATTATATACTCAAACTGTTCTCCTAAATATTATTAGGTAGTCCCAGTTCTTGTGGGTTGATCCTTCTCTTAAGTTGTTTTTTTTTTTTTCTGTTGCAGAAGCGGGGTGTAGTTCAGAGTGGTTAATTTTGGACCTGAGCTTTTTATAATAGAGGATGCGTCCCCTTGTTAGCATGGTCTTACTAGTTTGTACCAATGGTTATTACCACTCAGGATGCTCACTGGATTTGATTCCTGTGGCTCTTGTTTGTCTTCCCCCCAGACAGATAGAATATTTCTTCAAGTGTTTTCTTGAATGAGAGCAATTTCACATTAAGATTACTGCCTCAGCAGTGGTTAAATTAGGCTAACCTCTTGGCAATGGCCAACTTCTCTAAGAACCCAGTTACAGAATAACCTACCAAAAAGAGAAATTTTATACCTGACCTCTTACCACATGGGGTTGATCCAATTCTTGCAAGTGGCAGTGCATGCCCTTAGGTTGTCTAATGTAGCTTCTGTATGTTTTTAAAATGAAGCAATTGTGTGTAGTATAAGCTTGGCTTTTATTTTCTTGGTAAAGCTGCCTGTTGCCCTTTTTCTTTCTAGCTGACCCAGAATCATCTCATTTGGTCATTTGGAAGAATACAGAAATATTGCTGGCTTCTGTGTCATGGCATAGCTATCTTTAGCATGAGTTTGCTAATGTGTCTTTATTTCTTGCATGTCAATTTGGAGTGCATGTTGTATGTTAGAGAAGTTAAAAGGCAATAGCTAAAGAAAGTCAAGGCAGGCATTTTTTGCTGAGTGACAGATGTGGTCTTTAATGCTTCTTTATACATTTTCAGTTCTTTTTGTTGCCCAAGTACTGGCACTTCATGTGTTTAGTAATAACCGAAGCACAAAGCCAGACTCAGAAACAGACCATGCAAAGTTAATGAATATTATATGACACTTTTCCTGATATTCTGAGGATGTGTGTGTGGTCTATTGTAGTGTCAGACCAAGCAGAAGTCTTTTAATATGAAATCAAGAGTTTGCTGAGCTAGTTAGCAGAAATCATTCTGTCTAAAACTAGTTAGCCAGCTGCTGCTTCATGGAGTTGGCGATAGCAATGATGGCTTCAGTGTGCATACTGCACATGGTTATATAGATTTGTGGTTAATCCACCCTTGTGGGCAAAAAACGCTAAAATTAGTTGGCAAATGGGTGTTTTTATTATATGAGCTACTATGACTACTCGGAGGAATCCCTACAGGTCTGAAAACAATAATAATCAAAATTGTATTTCTTAGCCTCGGATCCAAAAGTATCTTTTACACATAATGGAATCAAACGAACCAAATCTAAAGTATGCTTTGTTCCTATGCCATATGTTCACTGTCTTGCCAAGCACGCTTCTCTCCTCCTAGAGAAGGATCCTGTGTTCTCCTCTCCTCAAATCCTGCCCTTCACACTATGCAAAAAAGTC
This sequence comes from Aquila spilogaster, assembly GCA_024606505.1. NCBI lineage: Eukaryota > Metazoa > Chordata > Aves > Accipitriformes > Accipitridae > Aquila > Aquila spilogaster. Next base: position 20,121 of record JANHGO010002133.1, read on the forward strand.
ACTGTTTGACCTGATAGTTTGTGTATACCGTTCCTTTTCTCTTTTCATCCCTAAGTGTTTTCTCTATGTTTAAGAAAACTTCAGAAAAACAGAAGGGGTAAAAACGGACAAAAAAGTACTGTGTTAATGAAGCTTTTTAAGTTTAGTTGAGGACTTCAGCCTCTTTTCCACTAGCTGCCTCAAAGCGTACCTACTCCTGTGAGGGCTTAGCACCAGAGCTTTGGTGTGGAGCGGGCTTAGGAATGTATCTGAGTGGCTGAGGGCTGTCTACTCAGCTCCTCAATGCAGTGGTACATCCATGGCCTGCTAGGATTGCTCATGGGACACCTCAACCATCTTGTGCCACTTCATGTCTGTGCCTTCAACATAAGCTCGATTCCTCTCCCAGCACCTGTATGTTGTTATGCCGCCTGTCCCAAGGTATTAAGTAACCTACGCGTGTTTTGAAATAGCTAATGATAAATAAGGCGATTTCTCTCATGATAGTGCTTGGACTTTTTCATTCTCCTGCTTATTATGAAATATGTAGGCTGATAATTTTAATGAGAGTTACAAGATGAGAGAGAAACTTTTAGCCAGCCCTGGAAATGCATGGGATCATTTTAGAGCTGAGTAAACTCTCCTTATTGCACTCTGCGTTAACCAGGACGTCCGAAAAGCCTGTTGTTTTGGTAAGTTTCATCTTTATCATTTCCTTCACCCTCTCAGTGGTCTCTGTCAGGTTTTCAGTAGAGCGTCTTTTTTTGAGATGGCACAGCTACTTTGCTTAAGTCAGCATTTGGAGGGGAAATGGGCAATAGAGAGGAGGAAGACCCCGCGACAGCGGAGGACTCCTGAAGGCTGATCCTTTTTGGCTATAGTGTTGCATTTCATCCTTCCTGGAATAAAGAATGTATAATTTAGCATTGCAATTTTTCACGGTATTTCTAATTCTGTACCAGCTTGAACTGTAACTGTCAACCTTGCAATTTTGTTAACATCTTAATTGTAAATTAGATAATTACAAAGGTATTGTCTTAAAGCTCTTTTGCGTCTTTTTTTCCCGCTGTGAGGTTATAGATGAAGCTATCTGTCTATTATATTGTCTAGTCTCATAATGACTAAGTGGACACAGTGTCTTCAAAATTACAATTCAGGCTGAGAATATTTTATTATTTGTTGCTGCAAGAAACATCTGGAGAGTGCTTAGAGCTCAAGTGCATTACAGTGTTTCATAGACACAGTTTTATTGGATTCTTAGGATTTGTCCCTTTCATATGGCAGGAAGAGCTAACAGAGGCGCTTTTTTTTTTTTTCTTAAGGTGATTCCAGATATAGAATTCTTCAGGCTGTGTGAAGGTGGTTCTTTCTGTTGGCTGCTCGTTCAGTCTGAAGTAGATAATGTTATGTTGATATGTCCAGAAATGCATCTTCTCCGTATGGGTCAGTATTATCTCTTTGTGCTTCTAGGCAAATTAATAAAACAAATTTTAAAAGTGCAAAGGAAAGCAGGCGGCTGGCTGATTCAAAGGGTGAGGCTATGTTTTTCATCACCACCCTTTCAAAGCCTCTCTGAATCAAAAGAACCATTGGATTGCGAAGGCAAGACCTATGCCACACCAGAAGCTCCCAGTTCAGCAATTTTCCCAGGGTAAAATTATAACTCATGTTTCCTCAGCACAGGCTGTAACTGGCAGTGTTCCTTCTACTTCTAAGGGTGAAATGGCTGGGGGGAGAACAGACATCTAATGTGCCTCTGGAAGTTTTACAATGGGTGTTAGCCTGGCTTTCTGAAAAGGGAGACGTTCCTCTGGAACATACCCAAGGGCAGGTGCTATTCAAACTATAGTGTAAATTAACTTTAAATAAAGTAGTGTGGGCTTATTTCTGTTGGGGTTGTGAGTCAAATTTGCAGAAAAGGCCCATTTTTCAAATTCTGACAGTTAATGACAGTCTTCCAGTTATCCCACTGTAGTCTGCATTCTTATGAGGCTTTAAAATCTTCAGATACAACTGCAATTCAAGATGTTAATCTTTGTTCATGTATTGCTGATAGGATCTTAACTCGCAAACAAAACAGCCGGATTTTAGCAATGCTTGTATTTTGGTGTTTCTTCTCACCAGGAGATTATTGGACAAATTGCAGACTCAAGAATAATGTAGCCAGTTGGTTTTTCTCCCTGCTCAAATTTTGACACCATCTTTAAGGAGTTGTTTAACTTCACATTCAAATGTACCTGCATGGTCTTGGCAAAGAGAAGCTCTTTCCTTTTTAAATCCAGGAAGGAGCGTTGTGTTGCTTTTTTTGTTTGTTTGTTTGTTTGTTTTTCCTCTTCTGGTTCTCTTATGTAAAGATTCTTACAGAATGTGCTGTACAGAATTGCCTGCTGAAAGTGGATGAAGGGCCTGAGTGAGAAGTATGACTGAAATTATTTAGTCAGCTTAACCTATGGGGTGTCCACCTGGGAGGAGTGGATGGCAGATTCCTGTGTTCAGAGCTGCTCCTTCCCACCTCTGTTCCTGACCTGAACTCTGCGTACCGCTCAGGGCCAAGGTGGCTGTGGTATGGCATTGGTGCAGCAGGAGCTGTTGGCTGTTCTGTGCTGGGCTATTCCCAGCCTGGGGACAGGTGCCCAGGCAGCTGCCTTTTCTAGGGAAGAGATGCGGTCTCCAGTGGAGTCCCAGGACGGGTATCTTGTCTGCAAAGGCACTGGCAGACCACACCTCATGCAGCTAGGATGTAGTGCTCCATGGTGTTTGGATCAAGGCGGCTGCTGGAACAGCTAAGATTTTGTATGAAGGAGAACCGGTCTGTCATCTGCCCTCTGCCAAAAGGCACAACTTCTTTGTGTGCTTGCTTACATACAGTTATGGGTAAATTCACCCTCTTTCTGCTACCTGAGGTTTGATAGACGTAAGAGAAGTGAGTGACCTATTTTCTGGGTTTAAAGGAAAGTAAATGAAGCTGTCCTCGGGGCAATGGAAGCAAAGGCTTTTGTATCAGCTGGAGTGTTGTGGGCAGGACTGCCAGGCTGTGCAAGGCTCCTCAGGCCTGGCAGCCTCTTTCCAAGGGACTCCTCATCTCTGTCCTTTTATTAAAATAAATAAAAATAATTGCATGGATGTGTCCAAGATAACGGTAGTCTTTCTCCATCGAGGCTGAGGAATCTGTTGGCAATTGGTAGCTTGTAGCAGTTCCTGCAGTACCTAGCAGGATCCACTTTCTGTCCGCGAGAGCAAAGGCAGGAGAGGAGGAGCCTGGCTATTCATGCCTTCAAGTATTTGGGGCTGGGCACGTGTATTTAGAGGAAGCTCAGGCTGGGGAGCTGCTCTTCCTTTTGGTCACTCCTAAATCAGTGCTGTTGTCAGTTTGAATAGATGCTGGTGCAGAGCACATCAGCTCCTAGCAGAACAAATGGTCTAAAATTGCAGGCATCTGGTCCATCCCTATTGTAGGACGCCATTAGAGGCGGTGCAGCAGGACTGTTGGCCTTTGGTCTAGTGCCCTCCTTCATCCTCCCGAAGGGTTATGGGATGGTTTTGCTGGCCGCATTCTGGGTTGTGCACCCTGTGATTATATGGTGTTGGGTGGGCAATTGTGTGCTGCGTAGTAATTGAGAGCAGCTTTCGAATCCGGTTTTGCTTGTAAATTAAATTGCCACTTTTCCTGAGCGAGAGTCCAACCAGCAGCAAGTCTGAAGACCATAGAAGTCTGCTTCCATTACAGAAAGCAAAGTGGCTAGTGGCTGTGTGCCAGAGGAGGTGATGCACCTGGGCTTGACCCCCAGGTTTAACATGGATTTTATTTTAATAGTGCGTTGGGTTGCATATATGCAGAAGATCCAGCTTGAGTTATGGGCTTAAGTCAAGTCCTGCATCAGCCACATTTACCACTGGCTCGACCGATGTTTAGAGGGTGTACACAGAAAGGAGAGGGTAGGACATGCAGAAGTGTAGAGCTTTACTTAACAGTCCTTGAATTTAATAAATGAAAGCATTTGGTCTGGCCTCAGTAATGCTTACCCAGACAAGCAAGAGGCTGAGTTAATCTTCCATGAAGAGTACAAAAACTATGGAATATCTTGAGGGGTGGTAGTAAACTTTTGCATGCAGTTTCAAGGCCTAGGGGAATCTTCAGAAAAGTTTCTGGGCACTTGAAGAGAGAAATCCTGTCTCTGTAAACTTGTCTTTTTCCAGATTTTGAATTTGCTTTTGCTGCAGTGACGGTGTAAGCATAGCTCCTGCCCTTATTCCTAAAGCCTCCTTCTCAAATTAATTAGAGATTTTCTTAAGTTCTCAGTGGCCAGCCTATGATGAAATTGTGGTTAAAGCTGTTCTGCTGAAGTTAGTGGTGTGCTGCAGGCTCGACTACTGTCTGCCTGTGTGTTGGGGTTTTCGGAGTGTCTTCAAGCACCTGTCCAAGGGCACTTTTTACTGTCCTGAACCTCCAGGTAGGCAGTGCTCTCCATCCAGCAGAAATACCCCTCATCCCATAGATCTTGCCTTGCCCTTGGTTCTCCGCACCTGTGGCATTTATTCTAGGTCTGATCAGCTCTGATGAAGACCCAGCAAGACTCATTGTGCCAAGGAAATGCAACCATGTTCTCTCCAGTGCTTGCAGCACTTCACAGGCCTGTGTGCCCAGCTGTGCCTGCATCCAGAGGAGGAGGCTGTGAGAGTAGCATGTAGGATACGGAGCAAGGGAGACTCGTCTTGAAGGCCCACGGGGGCCAGCACCTCTGGGACAAGGAGGACGTAGCAGTCAAAACTGTCCTGTCAGGTAAGTGCTCCACTCACCATTGCTGTTTGGGCTGTTGCGTGATACAGAAGATCTCACTTCCAGGAGTTGGTTTCAGCCATATCTTTATCTTTCGATGGCCTGAACCATACTCCCTGGCTGTGCTACCCTCTGAGTATCTCTGGCTTCTCTCAGGCAGTCACGTGTCACACACCTTGTTATGAAATGCATTGCTGTCTGTATTTCTGCAAATTGTACTGAGTGCTGCAGACATGGCACTGGTTGTGGGCAGAGTGAACTGCTGCTTGGTGAAATCGTTGGTCTTGTGCTGCAGTCAGTGCTTCAGCATCTCAGAAAAACCATCCTGACTTCTCAAGCTCTCTGTTGTACTTGACTGTCTTGTATAGAATAATTTGGTCTTCCATCACATGTTGACAGGCATTCAGGATGTAAAATGAGGTTTTTCCTCCAGAGATCTAAAATAATTCTTCTCCTACTACCACCGAGTCTCAGGGGGCCTAGTATCTCAACTTACCGTGGCACTAAATTGTGTCTGATGGTGTTTTGGGCCTGTATCTCACGCAGCACTCAAACAATTGTTTTGGAGTTTTGCTTTATAAACGTAATTCTTAATGTTCAGAGTCAGCAGTATAAAGCTTGCAGCTGCAAGGGAAAGAGCATTCAGATTATACTGATGAAAGGCAAAATATTACAGCGCAATCGGCAGATTTTTGCCAGGGAAAGTGATGCATTACTTCTTTGTTTTGCAGACCTGATGGCACCAGTACAGCCCAAACATCTCCTCAGAGAGCTACCATCAGTGTAGAGGTGAAGAAGAAGAAAGAACATTGATATGTGTGAAGTGCAAAAAGTGTAAAGACTTTTTGCAAAGGGCCTGAGCCGCTTCTTTGTGTCTGTTCTTCAGAATGAAGGTGAAGAGAAGGCACTGCCATGGCACTTAGGAGACTGAAAAGCATCTAGCATACTTCGTGCTGTGCACGGTCATGTCTGAACACCTTGCAGGGCTGTCTGAGGGGCCAGTGCAAACTGGTGTTCTCTGTGGATGTGGTGTGCCGTGGCCAAAGCCAGAGAGCTCATTGTGAGGAATTCACTAACCATGGAAGATACCAGAGATGGGTTTTCCCCTTCCAGCAGAACAAGCTTCCGGGACACTTAGCTCTGTATCTCTTTTGTGCTTGTTACACCTTCCTGAAGAGCTGTTTGTACTCTGCTGATACTGTTTATATTGAATAAATGCTTTCTTCAGCCTCTTTGTTGTGGTGGCTGTTTCTGCTGAGCTGAAAAAAAGTGGAGGGTACTTGCTTAAGCATTGTGGTGAGACACGATCACGATTTTTTTTAATCTTTAATGAAATGTTTATTTTGAAAAAAGTGTCTCCTCAGAATGAGGACACTTCTGCAGGAGCCAAATCAGAGTCATCTTAATGTTCTTGGTTTGCATGAGGGACTTGAAGCAGGGTTTTGTGCATCCCTACAGGCTCCCCTAAGGATCAGCCCACTGTTATTTCAGAGTCAAGGAACACAGCTGGCTGTGAGATTTGAATGGTTCCTGCTATGTACTGAAGGAAAAAGCCCTTGTGCCTCTAACTCTGGAAGATTTTTAGCTGTTTGGATTCATTTTCCACACAGTGGGATATGTACATTCAGAGATGTTTCTGCTGGGAATTGCTGGTGTGACTATGCTGACTACTTTTGCCACTTCAGGTGGTTCCTTGACACAAAGCTGTGAAGAGAAACATCTCTTATGGCTTTCTATTGTAAGAAAATATAATAATTGGATGCGTTACAATAATCTGTTGCATGGTTATCATTTCTTCTGACCTGCCTAGATGAGACAAGTTGTCCTCACTTCCCCCCGATAAATCCAAGAATGTTTGAAGTATGCGACTCTGACTTTCTCAACAAGGATAATTGTTTGAATTGTGACATGGTGGATGCAATAATTTTACAGTTTGGCACAAAAACTAGAGCTGAAGCATACTGAGTAGCATTTATACATTCCTTCTTGAGCTGGCCTGGCTCACGGGCAGTGTGTTTGCTATATTAACCCTGGCCAGCTATGCCTTGACCGACAGCCTGAAGTGATCCTCTTGATCATGGGAGTTACGTAGATGCTTTGCACTTGAATGCTGATCCTCCAGTGAGTGAGCTTGAGTTGTACTGGTGTGGTTTTTGTCAAGGTTCTTGGCTTAAGAAGGGAACTGAAATGACTTCGCCTAAGACCACAGAGGTGTAAATAATGCTTCTGAAACCACTTCTAATCATAGCAGCCTAACATAAGTGAATATTTTCAGGGGAGGGAGAAGCCTCTTGACTCTTTGATTTTGTACACTTAGCAGTACATTGTAATACCTCATATTCTTCAGATACCTCTTATTTCTTCCACTTGCCACCAGGTTGACATGGTTCCTGTGTTGTTCTTTGGTACACCAGATGTACTGGTGCACATCTCAGCCCTACAGCTGTTTTTTTCAGCCTGGATGTAAATGCTTATTCTTTAAGTATACTATTTAACAGAGTTGGTGGGGGAAAAAAATGGGAGGAGAGGAGATCTGAAAGATTCCCACCATGATCCTCAGTACCATTTGGTAGAAAGCCTTCTTGATCCGAAGTATTTCTGTAGGTCACAGGGAAGAGTTCAGGCAAGGCTGCTTTTGGCTCTGTTGACTCTACATGAAGGCTAATGTGGGGCAGAAAGTGAGAAGTGGGTTCAAATGTACTCAAAAGACCTGGGCCTACTGACTGCTTGTTATTCAAAGGCTCCTCTAGTAACAGCAGGGAAACAGAGGAGACCCAAATAATTTTTCTAACAGGGTAGTGGTTTTGTATGCTGAACCAAAACTGCAGTGTCTTATGAGACCTAAATATTTCTAACCTGCCCAGCATATAGCTTTTTAGTAGCTCTTTTGAGTATGTAGTTTAAGCAATAGATTTGTTCTGGGTTTGAAATCGGAACTCATTAATTTGAAAAGTTGTTGGGATCAAAATACTGGAATACAAATAATGATGAATGTTTTACAAACTATCTCAAGTATCTCCCCTTCTCCACAAGAAGTGTTGTGAAACCTGGGATTTCCTGTTCTTATTTAATTTTTCTCATAGGATAAATGTTGAAATATTTGTAAAGGAAAGATACCAAGTGGAAAAGTGAATTGCTAGCAGAGCAGAAAGGTTGCTGCTCCTATAGCAGCACAGACTCTGTCTGCGCTTTGTGTCCCACTCATGAATAAAGTCAGTGCAGTTTCCAAGGCAGAAAACCACTTTCATAATCTCCCTCCCATGTGGGAGCAGCCATGGTTGAAGTACAAACCCTTCCTGGGCACATGGACCGACAAGAGACAGAGCACACCAAGGCAGGCTGCCGAGGAGCCTTTTAGTCGTTTCTGTCACCAGCTGTTTTAAATAGCTTGTAATCAGCTGGATCCCACTGAGTTTGGTTTCTACAACTCCCTTCTCTCCTCTAATTGTTTCTAAGGAATTGTATTTGTAATCACTTCAGGTTAGTGGAAGTTTAATTTACCAGTAGTGCCTTATTGTAACCACTTTTTTTCTATCTAAGCTTGCTCAGTTCGTATTTGCAATAGTCCTGGATGTTTTTTTTCAGAGGGACTATCTTCCTATTTCATCATCTCCGTAGCTGAACTAGTAGAACAATCTAACTCCAATTTGTTAAGCAGAGTGGTCTTAACACCATGCCTGTTGGACTGTGATCTTCTCTGCTGTGCAGGTGGGATGTGCCACACAGAAGAAGCTGTTTTTTTATCACCCAGTTCTCTGAGTCCCATTTCTGCATCAATTTCTCAAGGGCAACTGGATAGAAGTAGAATAGCAGAGCTACCATTGCGTAATTTCAAAGTGGTCGCCAAAGGAGTAGTGAATGGGTTTCATCTTTGTAAGCTAGGGCTGGAGCAGCATTAGGTTATTGTATTTAATATCTAAATGTTGAACACTTGAGTGTTGTGTCTTGAGGCAGAATGATGCAGGTAGCTTAAAGGGGGAATGTTGAAAAGGGGGAGGGCGAAATAAAATATATATATTAACATATATATTCTATTTATTTCTTGGGAGCATTAATTGTTAAACTGTATACAGGGCTGCTTGGTTATGTCTCACTTTTGTAAACCAATTCTGTTTTTTTTTACCTTTTTTTTTGCCTTGTGAAGTGTTCATGGTCTTTTGAGCCATCTCCCATCCTCACGGTGATGTTTATCCTATGCCTTCTCCTCCTGTTTCATATGCCCAGTGCTATCACAGCTCTGCTGAATGAGGTCCCAGCCTAACTACAATATTAACCCTGAAAATCTGTTCATTTTCTCCCGAGCAGCCCTGGGCAGGATATACAGGAGGATGTGTCCAATTGAAAAACTATTACAGGCTCGGCAGTGCTGCAGTCTGCTAAATTGTAGCAGGGCTGTGTCTTTCTGACAGAGAGGATCCTAGTGAGGGGGGTGATGTGTCTATTTCGTACAAGTTACAGAATTTATTTTTCTTTTCGGTCTCCGCTTTCTCTGTTGGTTTTTCAAATTGTTTGCCTGCTTTTGAGCACTGAAACGTGTTCCCTACCCCACCGTGCACACTCTTTTTCTCAGTTAGTATCTTTTCTTGCCTTCTTATTTCCACCTTTCCAGTCATCGTTTTTAATTTTTTCTTCATTATTTTGCTAAGTACCTTGCTGCAGATCAGTAACATCTTGGGTGGTGGTTGTACCACATAGCATTTATAGCAGACACTAGTTTTGCATAGCGTGTGTACCGTATTTTGTCTGGACTTGTCTTCATTGTGCTGCAGGCGCCTCCTCAAGCAATTGTAGTGATTAAGAATGGTATTTCTGCAAATTTATATTAACTTCTGCTTATGTACAAACGGGGGGGAAAAAAAGCAAAACAGGCAACATCCCCCCGGACCTCAACATCTAAACTAGGAGTTTTTCTTCATCCTCGTCATTTTTATCAGCATTTGACCAAAGCTTGTTTTTGTGTATGAAAGAAAATTAGTTAAGTACCTTGTGGTTTATAGATGCCTTTTGTTACGTATTACTTGGATTTATTGTGCAACGCTGGCCTGTAAATCATTTCGGTTAGACATTTACCTGGCTCACGTTGCCTTTATGGTTTGAATCTTTAACAGCCATGAAAAACGTATAAATGTTTTCAGCGGCGAAGGGCTTTGCCAGTCCAAATTCCCCGTAACTCTCTGCTTCTGCGAGGCTTATACCCAGCTCTGTGAGATGTTTACAAAGAAGCCATTAGGTTTTGCAGCTAAAAGACGTGTTGAAAGAACAAAGAGAGTTTTGTGATGAAGTGTATCTGACTTCTCGCTGCTTTGCTTACCTTTTAAATGTAAAACTGTGTAATTTGCAAGGGCTTTTATTTCTCAGGGCATCTCTATAAGATTCCACCAGTGTGGAGCTTTCCTTCAGCAGAAAGCGCGGTCGTCCCAAAACCGCTCTCAAACGCATTTCTATTTTAATCCCCAGCTTTGAATACAGCCTGCCTTACTGGCTCGGGCAAATGGCTCTGCCCTGCCCCACCCCGCCGGGCGCGCAGACGAGGAGCACGCTGCTCGCTGGCGTTACATCCCTGCCTTTGTGACTAAAAGTTGGTTTCATCAGCATCAGCTCCCGCTCCACTTTGGGAGCTCGCCTGCCTGGGGAAGCCGCTCAGACCCGCCGCCTATGTGGGGCACGCAGGGGCAGCTCTCGCCATCCGTGTAACTTTTAAATGGAAGATGTCTTTCTCAAAGGCTGCCGATGTCCAGCGGTGTGCAGCGCGTGAACAGTTGACTAGTCCAGGTGTTTCTGCTTCTGTTTCCGTGCTATGTGAGTTGGAAATTCGAGAGAAGAGTGTGCAGAATGGAGGAGTTGAGGGTTCGTATTTCTCTTCTGACTGCATAGCAATGACGGAGGGCTTGGGAAGGAGCATAAATTCTACCTGTGGCTTTTAATTAAAGAAAATAGTAATTGTTCTTAGTCTTTCTGTCTGCGGCTCATGGTGCTTTTGTCAGAGACTTTATCAGCTCTGAAATACGAGAATGAGCTTCTTTCTCTTTTCTGTATGGGTCGTCTGTCATGAGCAGTGTTCAGGAGGAACTTGTTGTATCAAACGTGATTTCTACTTTGTGGGCTCGAGCGTTGCATTTTGCCACACTTTACCTGTTTAAAACACAGCCAGTTATGACTTTTACAGATGGATTGATTTTAAAAACTGCCAAAGATTTGTCTGTGCTTTAATAAGATGAAAATGGTAAGCTGAGGCTACGAGACAGTGCTGTTGACTGGAGACTGTGGGTTTCTGCGAGATTTTCAAGAAGGTCATTAACCCAGGTCTATCTCTTCACAGGACAGTCGGCCCAATATGTCAAGACCTCTGATCACTAGATCCCCTGCAT
>JANHGO010002134.1:0-11457 GCA_024606505.1 Aquila spilogaster
CTGTGGAATACAAATGAGTAAGCCTGGCTCTTCCATTGACAGATACGGTGTTCGATGGAGGACCAACCTGGAGGCGGGGGGGGCGGGGAGAGAGAGAGAAAAAAAGAGAAAAGAAATATTAACCTAATTTTTCAGATTCTGCTCTCTGTAGTATGCTACACAGTATTACTTCAATGAAACAGAAATACTGTTACTTCAGGTAGCGTTTTCCTTATTGCAATGGAAGACCTCCCATATGATTTCTGAACAAAGCACATATGCTACAGAAGTGGAAATATAAGAAATTACTTAAAAACATATTTTGTCCTGTCTAAAAATTCCATGTGTAACTATTCAAAACATGCATAATTTTTAGTCCTTCTCCAGACCTGATTGCAAAGAAATACTTGAAAAAACATCAGTAAACCAAACACTTCTTATTAAATATTGAATAGAGCTGATTTCTTACAAGATCTTCTAACACTCCTTTATACCATGATAATGTTTCTTTTAGCAGGAGCAATCTATAACTTTTAGGACAGATAGCAAAGACCTGATTTTCAGGGGAGCTGCATAAACCAACAACTCCAATTGGAGTTAATGGGAGCTGTAGATGCTCTGAAGAGAAAAATGGTTAAAAAGAAACCTCACTTGACCCATTTTAGGTTAGTAGTTACTGAGGGCCCTTTTGAACAGAAAAGACCAGCAACACAAAAGGCCACAGATCTCAGCATTGCATACTCACAACGCATTAAGTAAAACGGGAAAAAATAAAGAATTTGGCTAGTGGTGCCAGCATTTTATTTTTTTAATGATTCTCTCACATAGCTGAAAGAAGGGAGAATATGGTAAGAGGTAAAAAGAGAAGCAAGCACCTGACAGACCTCTTTCACAATTCAAATGGATCAGGTTATTACTCAGTTTACTAAGTGCAGCATGATAGTGGAAGCTATGAGGTGAATGCATTTAAAAAGTCCTTTCAACACTGGAAATCACTTTTGGGTGCTAATAAGTTATTGATACAAAATGCTTAATTTCGCTGTCCTACTACTGCCAGTTCTCCTTGTTAAACATAAAATGAGACCCATGTTTTTAATAAATTTGCCATAGGCCAAAAAACCTCTCTTTTCTGCTGTCAGATATACCTGTACCACAGCACATGTGCTCTGGGTAAGAGTGAAAAGAACAGCATGTACAATTTTATGTTTGGCAAAATGTCAGTGGGTTCTTCATTGCCTTTTTTGTGTGTGTGTTTCAGGGGTTTTTTTTGAAGCCTGTTTCAGGTTTCTGTGTTGCAGAATGCTTTTCTTTATGCTTACATCATCTTCATTATTGTAGTTTCTTCTTAAAAAGTATAGCACTTTCCTCATCCCCAGCCTTAACAGATACTATACTGAGAAAGAACATCTCCCGCCCACAACAGAGAAAGGGAGGGGAAAAAGGACTTCAATCATCATCTCTCTCTTCTTCCCCATGCCATTCTTGTACCTAGATTGATATATGGGTCAAATCTACCCTAAGAACATTTCTATTGGAAAAGAATGAATAACCACATAATGAAGATTTTCTTTGTGTTTTTTCTAGTAGAAATAGACTTCCTGAATTTTGAAAAGCACATTATGAACTTTATTTTTTAAAACAGCTACAAGCTACTGTGCCAACAGCCATGCCTATGCATATTTCCCATAAAAATCAAAAACCAAAGTTCACACACTATGCAAAATAAATAAAGTTCAGTATTATTCAGAATGTAATTATGCATTGGAGAAAAAAAAAAAAACCACCTTAATAAAAATAGATGCAAAAAAATCCAAACAATATTTCTGGTAGAACAAATAGATTTGACCTCTAAGTGACTCTGCACAATACAGCATTTTCTTAATCTTATCCTGTTTTTGAAGTGGCTGTGGTTAGTGACATGTCGTTAGAAGTAATAATACAGTGTATTATGTACCACTCTTACTGACTAGAGGTCAAAACCTACTTAGGCATGCTTGTAAACTTTCCGGGAAACTGAATCTTCCTATTCAGTGTAGAAATGACGGGAGGTCTACAAGCCTCAGAGAGGCTGTTGCAGTGCTACATTGAAACAAAACCTTACGTATGAAATGGATTGTTTTAATATTTGACCATCCACTGAGAAATTTTGACCCTAGGGAATCAAAGACTTCCATAAAATCAAAAAAATCCCTCACATCCACCCACCACACATCATTTGTTTCTTTCAAGTAGGAAAGGGAAGGAAAACAAAAACTACTGAATTTCCTTAACCTTCTGCAATGAGAAATTATTCCTCAATAGAGAATGCAAAATACTAATGCTGGGTCAAGAAAGCTTTGTGTGAGATTATCGTTAAATTGTCTGGTTACAAATTTAAACCAATACAGATTTTTGAAGTGTGCAATGTTTTACCCAGTGAGAGAAGTGTAGGTGAATTTTAGGAGAGAGAAAAGAAAAATTAAGCCACAGTTTTAACCTGAGGGGGGTAGGGGAAGATGGTCCTACCAGGACTGTTGACAAAACATTGAGAAATATCTTACTAATGATAACAAACAGCAGCAGGAGGCTTGAAGTACATTTAAGAATTAAGGACCTGAGAAAGTCTAATAAGTAGAAAAATACCATCTTCAGAACTTCTGTGTGTTATCTGCCTGCAAAAGATTGCAGCTACTTCAGGTCTAAGGTGAAGCTGCTTAGCATATATCTAAAACCATACCACTTCAAACCATATAATACAAGCAAATAATTGAATATGTTCCTGATTTTATGAAAGAGATACTTAATTGATAACTTAAGAGATTTATAATTCATTTTAGGAAGATTTCCAATTGATTTGTACTGTTTGAAAATATGGACATATGAAGCTTTGTGTGTGCATTCACCAGTTTATTCTGCAAAACTGAACTCTCTTCCCCACCTCCCTTCCCATTGTTAAGAGATGTCCTGGCAGCACTTTGTGCCAAAGCTAGCTACTTTTAGTGTCAGGCATTAATATGGTAATTTTGAAGGAAGTACCATGAGTTCATTGTTATGGATGCAATGATGAAAACTCACCCTTTTCAATTTGGCAGCAGCTTCTCCAGAGCGGATTGCAGCCAGCAAGCTCTGGTGGATCTGTTCTGGGTCAGAGCACTGGAACGTCATCGCGGTTCGTCTCTTAGTGACAGGGGGTGGGTGGTCAGTGGAAGCACCTGACTGCGCCTGACTCTTCTGCTCAGTATTCACATTGCTGCCTTTCTATAAAGGAAGGAAGTGGGAGGAAAAGCAAAACAAAAACCTTTAATCTGAGTTAGTCATAAATGGAAAACTAAGTCAACCTGGCACAAGATTGCATATCAAACTGCCACCGTTCTAGTGTTTGCTTCATTTAAGATTTCAGAGATCAGCCACATTTCCACTATAGCACAGTTTCTTCCTCAGATAATTATGCCAGCAAAGTTTTATACCCCCATTCAAGTTGTGTTTGTGCCATGATCAATTGAAGCCTAACTGATTATACTACTCAATTAAATTTAAGAAATCAACATACAGAACCATGAAGAAGTCATAACCGCTCTGAACATAAAAATAGGTATACATAGTATAAATTATTCTATTTAATTTACTGTTCTTCGAAGTAGGGGATGCTAATTAGGCAAGAAATAATAATTTCAAATAATCTGAATGAGGTTTTTACTTTAACATTCCCTGTATTCCTGTATTTCATTATGATGCTGTGCTACTGCTAGATACCACAAGGTGTTTACACTGTATGAATAGAGCACTTCCTGATCAGGGAGCAGTTCAGAGACTAGCCTCTAAGTAGTTACCTTATCCATGAGACTATTTTGTGACCCCCCTGTTATGGTCTGTAAGGAAGGATTTTTCACTTGAGGCACGGAGGTAGGTGAGGAGGATTCAGCTGCCGAAGCAGCAGAGGAGACTTCAACAGGAAATTCCTCTTTCGGTGCCTGGCTAGTGATTGTACGCATCTTATTGAATGATTGTGACCTTTTCACTGCGGATGAGACAGCAAGAGCAAAAGGGGATGGTCTCGAACTGGAGTACGGCTTTGGAACTGCAAAAGTTCTTAGAGTTCTTAGGTTCAATGGTGCTGGTGTACAGGAGGGAAAACTTGGAGGTTTATTGCTTTTAACAGAAGAAGTGGAAGATTCAATTTTTTTTCCATCATCAACTTTTTCTTTATCTGCTGGAGGAGGAGAAGTACTTGTTTTATGTAAAGACAAAGAAGTTGGATCAGGTGATGAGATTTTTTTTCCCGTCTCTGTATTCTTAGCTTCATTTTGAATGGAATTAGGAGCACAAACTGTACTTCTGGCAATTGCAGATGTCACATAATGACCTGAAGCTCTTCGTTGCATCTGCAGATAAAAAGAACTAGGCTTTGTTGTAGGACTTAATGCATTTGACTTGTCCTGAGTCTCAGAAGAAGGATTTGTATTATCCAAGCTTAGCATCAGTGGGACACGCTGTTTGGAAGACTGTGTTTCCGTCCAATTGCTCTCAGTAATAATCTCAGCTCCAGACGTCACAACATGTTCAGAAATGCTGTTCAGTCTGTGCAGCACATCATTTGCTGCTGCAGGTTCATTTTGTGAACCAGCCTGTGAATGACCCACACTTTTTGGAAGATGAGGAATTTCAGCTTTCACTATGAATTCTTTGGGGTCTTCATGCTTCAGAGAGTTTTCCAAAGTAGATACCTCTTGATCCTTATGATCCGATGGAATTTCTGATTCCCAGCTCTTCATTATTTCTAAGGATTTTGGAGGCACTATTTTATAAGTAGTCATTCCAATTTTTGGTATGTAATCCCTTGTAATTTCATTAGCGGGCTTGGGTTTAGGTTTGGTGTCCTGTCTATAAAGAGCATGACATTTTACAGGAGAACCATCAGGAGTTTTTGCAGTTGTTTGTGGTGAGGCAAGACTACTGCCATTTATACAAACGTGACTCTGATCTTTCATGGGAATTACTTTTTCATGGGTAACTTCTTGTCTCTCAAGATTTTGTTCTGTAGAAGTATCTTCATCCTCTCGTATTCCATCCATCACTTGAAGAAGGGGATTGTTTATATCTGTGTTGTGCTGAGGGACCAGTCCTCTAAACGTGGATGATTCACAACCCTGAGGTACAATAATTTCTTTCTGTGTAGTCCTTTCCAAATTGCTATCCAATGGACCTGTCTGGATTGCAACATCCTGAGTTTTTACTGTGTCCAAGCTGGTTTGATTTGTTTTCTGATCTTGCTTTTCTGGAATCAGTTGAGGATAATTCCTATGACTTACAGAGATGTCATTTTCACATGCCTGGCAGTTTGATAGTCTGTCAACTTCAAGCTTGTTATTTTCTCTAAAATCTTCTGTTTTAATTTCAGCTGTCTGAAGTTCTTTCCCTTCTTCTGTTGTTGGAAGGAGTTTTGTATCACTGTGATCTTTAAGTTAAAGAGATATTCCAGAATTAATGCAAATGCCAAAAAGATTCAACCTTCCCCCTTACATCATGAAGCCCTGCATCCGAGTATTTAACTACAAGGACTGGCTCCTCACTGATATTGAAATTTTCCTTAACACTTACTTTTAAAGGCTATTTAAAGATATACTTATCTTTGACTAATATTGCTAAATAATAGTATTCTAACTCAGGTATTCTTCCTTAATTAACAGACTACTGGTGCCATGCATCAACGTAATAGAAAAATCTATTCTAGGATCATTTGACAAGTGCTAATGAATTTCAGTTGATTATATAGGCATCAGTGACTCAAGAGCTCAAGAACTATTCAATATTAAGTTAGATGCAATTTTTATTTAGTTCCACACTTTTGTGGCTTCTGTGCTTTAGTTTTAACATTACAGATGTTATTTGTCAACTACAGCTTATGTATTTGTACAAGGGAACAATTGGAAAACTTATCGACAAAAGCAATTTTCCAACTGTATTTTTCCAACTGTTTAGCAGGTCTGATAATTCAGTTTTCTACCCCCACACTAAACACGTAGTCATCTCCAAAACACAGGAATATTTGGGTCAAATTGTTTTAAATACAATATTGGGAAAAATTAAATCCTTTAGGAATAATCATTTGGGGCGGTATTTTGCAAAAAACCCAACATTTTAAGGATCTTATAAAATGGCAGTTAAAACTTATATCACATATAAACAGGACTCATGCAGTATGTTGTTATGATTTATAAACAGAGGTGTGCTGAATATAAAAGACTATGGAAGGCCTAATATATAAATCTGAAAATCAGTGTCACGAAAGGGTAAAATAAATCAGTCAGGTCACTAAATCCACAGAAAAATTTATGATCCATTAGATGCACAGGATGTCGTCATTTCTTTTCATATCAGCATGTCACTTTGTTCTATTTGTGTTTAAAAAAATTTGCATTTTCATGCAAAAAACTCATGCTAATTTCATAAGCAAAGAACAACTGATGGCCTCTCCTTCCCCACTATGGTGCACTGCCTACGTCACACCATGTGGCAGGATAACTTCTGTGTCCAGCCTTCCCTCTCCTCAGCACTGCTCCACCCATACTGCCCTACAACAGCAGGATGCAGCTTTGACTACTGCTATAATAAAAAAAACATTAAAAATAAAACACCAAAACCCCAAAACCGCAGTCAATTCTTGTCACCTCATCTCAAAGAGGATACACCAGAGCTAGAGAAAGTATAAAGAAAATAATCTGATGATAGCAATTCAAGAGTTGACTGTATTGTCATTTTTTTTCAAAGGAATAGAAAAGTTCTCTTCAACCTTGCTTTGAAGTATTAAAAATGAGTGGGAACTACTCACCATCAGTTTTATTTTGATCCAAAATTCTAAGCTTCCTGTCTTTTTCAAATGCAGCTTGCTCACTGCTTATCTTAGTCTGTAGTCCTCTGTAAAGCACAACAGTACATTAAATATGCTGGTATCATTCATTTCAGTAAACACAAGAAACGATGCAAGAGAACTGGCAATATTCTCCAAACACAGATGGACAAAATAGAATCACTCTGCCAAACATTGGAGTACTCAACAGAATAGATTGTGGGGTTTTGTTAGTTTTTTGGGTTTTTTTTGTTTTGGTTTGGTTTTTTTTGTTTGTTTGTGGTTTTTTTTTAAAACAAGAGGAAATGCTGCTATGATATTTTACCAAAATGACATGCAGCTTTACTCTCTTCTGTGTAAGCAGATGATCAGTTTTCCTTTCTCCTCTCCCCCTCCTTTTGTTTACTCGTGCAGTTTGAACAAGCCCCTTTCCAGTAACAACTCAGTTTCGGTGAAACCACAATGGTTTATCATTCATATAAGAGTGTTCTTAGTGTGAAGTGTTCTGACACCCTCAACATTTAAAATGTGTCCTTGATTTTGTCCCTGACACGATATACAGGAAGCTGCATGAGACACTGACTGCATACGAACATATGAACTGTGCAGTATAGACTTTTCAAGACAGTAATGAAAAATTTTTTGTCCCTTTCAAGAAATACCTTGAGAACAACAGAGAAACACACATGCAACATATTACCTGCATACTAAACATTTTGCAAATGCATAAAATTTCTGCCCTCAGATCACGGGGGACAAGAGAACCGCACAAATGCTGAATAAACCCCTGACCTTTTTTGGGGGAAATATTAAGTCCTTGGCCTAAATACTTAAAATTTCTCTTCAAAAAAAGTTATTAGAACTTCAAATTTACATCTCTAAGACATTTTTATTTTCCATAGTTACAAACACTGGCATTGTGAAGATTCCAATTCATTTGCCACATCAAATGTATTAGTTGTCAGGAACCAGTGCCTTGAGCTGAAACATCTGCTTTGAATCATTTAAAATGAGAACTTCCTCAATAACCATCCATCCTCATGTTCCTTGTACAGTCCAAAATATACTGTAAGTGTCCAATAAACCACTAAACAGGAGCATACGCTCTCAAAATCATTGTTGGAAGAAAGTTGAAGCTCAGTCCTGCACTCTGTACTCTTGCTTGTCTCCTTCCCATGAACACAGCTGAGGGAAGTATTCACAACAGGCTGAACTGTTTAAAAAACAAAAAACAAAACAAACAAAAAGAACACCCCCCCCCCCCCCAACCAAACCCAAAGCCACAAAACACCACAGAGTATTGTTATAGAAATCAGTGGTTTTGACTGGAATATTACACGCATCCCTGGTTTGATTAAAAAGCACTTCTTCAAAGTAACTAGATCTTACATAAAAGATCTGAATTATCAAAAGGTTTCCAGAAATATGTCAGAGAAACCCTAGTCCTCATTCTGGAATCCCTGTGATATTTCAGGAAAGAAAGAATTGCCAAACTCTAAAGTTAGAACACAGTACATGCTAGATGATACTCACCAGGATTATAGGCCATGAAAGGCTATTACAAGTTAGTGGGGGGAAAAAAGAAACATCCCCTGGACAATTGGCCAAACTGGCCCAATAACACAGGTCTGATAATTTGCAAGTTCAAGACAACTTAAAAATAACATTTGGCCGACCCTCCTCCTTGTAAATCCCCATAGAGCAGACACTCCCAAGCAAGTGGCACAGTTATTTGTCAGGACAGAGCACCAAAGATTTTTGCAAAGCCCCATTTGGCCCTAGACTGACAAAAAAGACCCTTGAAATACAAGTCAAAGCTCTCCATACTACCTTGAAAGTTCTTGGCTACAGGGGGGGTCACACATTTTGGCTTCAGTACAATAATTGAAATAGTTCTTTCAATTTAATTTGGGAACAGTAGCCAGTTTAGTTGCCCCAGGGAACAGAGAAAGAGTGAATTACATTAACACAATGGGACTTCTCTGGACAATCAACATTTATTTCAAGCAGGCGCTAACTCATGTTGGAAACCTGCTGAGTCAGGTAGTTTAACAAACATGCTGAAGGGCAAAGGTACAGCATCACCAGAAGGGAAAAAGAGCGGTTAAGGAAACTAATGTGTTTATTCTTTAAAAAGGCAGAATTAACTTGTTTTCCTGAGAGCAGATGGATTGAGACAGGTCAAGACAACTGGCTAACATATAAGGAAAAGACAAAAGAAAAATTTAAACCAAAACAAATATGCAAACAATAGATAATTGTGTCCAGAAGAACAGAAATGGCCAATCTACCTGTTTGTCCCCAACTGTAAGAATTAATTTGTAAATTTTCATTTAACTAATCAATCTAAATCTTTTCGCGGCACGCTGCTCTAGTAAATATGCAGGGTATTTTAGAGCCAGGTTCAGCTGTTTGGGGTCCAGCTGTTTGAGTAGTAAGGAAAGGGAGGCTTAAACAGAATAGCCTGCAGAACACTTCTTTGTCATTTTTGTTGAAAAGCTTCATGAATTACTGTGCACAGAACAGTGCTACAATGAAAGCTAAGCATATTAAGCTCATTCCTCTCTCACAATTCTCTATTCTGTGCTCCACAATGAAACAGCACTCTACATTTTATTTGCCTCCCCCATTCCCTCCCTAATGCTCCTTTCTTTGTCACAAAACGTACTTACTTGCCATCTGTGCTCATATTTTCTTGTTTTTCTTCCTTGAAGCTTTGTGAGTTGTCTACAGAAACACTGCCAGGAACTGGAGCTGATGAAGCAGGATCATTTTTTTCAGTTTCCAGTGGTACCTCAGCAGAGCTGAAGGCTGCAGTAACCTCTCCTATCCTGAGCGAGGTATTTGTACTTTCACTGTCCTCTCTCTGTTGCACACTCATCTCTTCCCTTTCATCAATTTCTTCCAGGTTGTATTCTGAGCTCCTTACATCTACACCCACAGGAAGAAAAAACAAAACAGAACAAAACAAAACAACAAAACAACCCACAGCTCTCAATGCAGGGTGTAGATACAAAGGGACTGGTGAAGTCAGCCTAAGTAGTTTGAAGAAGGAAAAATGAGACTTCTTTCATAATTCAAGTAAAAAAAAAAAAAAAAAAAAAAAAAAAAAGACAACTCATTCAGAGTTTTAACTTCACAATATTTTCTGGTTCTTTCCAATTCTCTCTTTATACACACAAGAATATGCTCATCACCATGCTACTGTCCATCTGTTTCTGCATCTGTAACTACTGTGTAACATTTTCCTTGTTTAACCCAAGTACTGGATTAGGATAGATCAAAATATATTTAACAATAACATAATCCTAAATTTCATGGGGGCACACAGTTTATTTTACCCAGATTTCTTAGTACTTCCATTAGCTCCCCAATGAGGTTTAAAATACGTTTTTTTTTTTTTATATCAGAGTAGGTATGCTAGAGAACTAAAGAGCAAACTAAATCTCAATTTTGCCTGTGTTTTGATCATCACTATCAAAAATTTCCCATAATTATCCTAAATGTATTAAATCATAGAAGTATATTGTGCAGTGCACTGTATACAGTAAAAACGCACAAAAATAGAGTACATAGAAAAGCATTAATCCATAAAAATAATGAAGTTTTCAGCTACAGCATTGTTAAATTAAAAGGTTTAGTTACTGGATTAGGACACACGTACATCAGTGTAACTAAAGTTAAACTAATACATCCAGCTATTTTGATTTCCAGAGGGATTAACCATCTCTAGCTTTACTTCCCTGCCAGCAATGTTCCTACAAGATGATGATTCATATTTTTCAGATATTAGTAAGTAGACCATACAATTAACCTCTTGGCTTTGCAACTTGCATTCTATAACACAAAGAAGATAGTAACTCCATCTATATAGTGCAATATGGTGCCATGGAAGGCTACCGGCAACAACCGAGCCATACAAGGAGTGCACTCTGCCTGACCTGACCAGGGTATTCCTGTCAGCTTTGCATACACCAATACCTTTTAGGTACAGGCCTTGCACCTGGGCAGTTAGGTTTCAGACTTTTCTAAGTTGTGTCGGTAAATTTCCAAGTGTAAACCAAGGCTAACAATGAAAACAAAATACTGGCTTAAAGCAAGCAATACTGGAAAGCAGCAGATCCCAGACTATGAAAAATCTTAAGATTGACTTTTTTTGTACAGACTGGTATCCTACAATGCTTCCAGTACTTCTAGAGAAGTACATTGTTATAGAAACATAATAGAAGACTGTATATATTGGAGAAGATCTCAGTACAGAACAGAAACTTTAATTTTTCCAATAGGGTCATTAGTTAAGAGTTCAGTAATACCAAAGTTACTCATTCACAGTTACAGAGCAACTACAAAAGCCAAACATTTTACTATTTAACTCTAGTTTTTGTATTGCACTCTTGTAATAATGCTTTGTAGTTACATATTAAGCAATGCAATCAACATGTGTCATCGCACTGAATGTAGAGGTGATTTAGATCCCCAGGGAAAGAGGGGCAAGACTGCAAAGTGGTGCAGGTGAGCTCCTTCCATGTGATTTAAGCACAGGTACATACAAATATGCCACACTGGTATTAAAGGGACTCCTTAAGAATTTACCATTAGTAAGGGCCTTCTCCCCCCCCCCCCCCCAGCCCACGGGGGGGGGGGGGGGGGGT
>JANHGO010002134.1:11467-31239 GCA_024606505.1 Aquila spilogaster
GACCGGATGGCTTCTGGATTTTGAGTTTGAATATCTAGAAGTAACAAGATCCTATACATTCACTTTCCCTTCATCTCCATCTAGGCAAAAGTCATGCCAGCAGCCTCATACTTTGGGAGATGATGTTAGTGATAGCAGTACAATTTTATGTGTGCAAAGATAAATATATATGTCACAAGGCACAAACAAAGCATAACAGAATGTGGGCAAACATCAAACCTGCTGAGACTATTCCACAGCCCATAACCAGCTCTCAAGAACACTCTCTCCTTCACCAGTGAGAACTATAATGCCATGGGCCTGAGCCATCACCAGCCACAGGAACAAAGACTAAGGCCTTCAGTCTAAATACTCTGTGGAAACCTGAATTATACAACAAAGCACAGCCAGGACTTCTGACAAGACAAATGGAAGCATTCTGGAGTTGCTATGGCTTTGTGCCCAGGCACTGCTGTCATCTCTATCACTTTTCCTCTGGAGAGAAGTATAACAAAGGCTGAGTTGTATCTATACTGATGGGATGGAAACTTAGCTTGGGTTGGTAGGAGGCATTCCTGACATTCCTGCTACGTGAAAAATCTGTCCTTTGCTGTGCTAGGAACACTTCCAAGCTTTGGAGTGGACTAACCTGACCTATGAATGTATAATACCAAACAAAAACAACCCTCGCACTTTTTCCAAAGTGCTCTACTTCATTTGTCAGCATAATATCAGCCTTGCTCGGTGTTAATTTCAACTAGTGGTTTTTCATCTGTTACTGGATCTCATTCCAGACCTGGGCCACCGCTGCTGCAGCAGAATGAAGTCTGAATGCATTTGATACATAAACAACATTTAACAGCCATCCTTCACTTACATCACACGGTTAACACCCCAGAGGAACAGTTCAGATTTTATGACTTGTTTCCAAACCCTCAATTTAGAGTTTTTATATGCAGCACTTTGCTAGGAAGTACTTACAGCAATACTGGCTACGTATTGTTGCCTTATTGCTTATATACTCTATATGTTAGTCCATATATAATATAAATTGCGTTTTCGTCTGTGTATAATTTAGTTCCTATGAACATTAGTCATTGAGTTTTAATTAGCCCTGAAAGAACATTATTAAAGCCTACAGGATGACATTGTGAAGACATACCTCATAAGATGACTGACATACCAACTGCAAGTCTCCTTTGAGTCAGTAAGAATACTCTTTGTACAACAGAGAATAGGCTGACTCTGCTCTGTGAGCCATTATGCTTGTAAGCACCAAAGCCAGAAAGCCTGACACCATCATGCAAATCTGCCAGTGTTTTTCCTCGTGACTCTATAGTCCTTAACAAGGGTCTTAAGAGATACTGTAACCAAGAAGATTATATCAAGGGATTTGCTTCATGGGAAATTATTTAAAAATCTGTAATTTTAAAATTATTTTTTTAAACACCATTTCATCCTTTTCCCTAGAAAAAAGACTGAGGATTAATTGAACTTCGGGAAGGGGAACAAAAATCGTAACTGAGAAAAAAAATTGTTGTTTATAATCCCAAATGTTCAAATTAATTCTCTGTCAATGTTTATTCTAGTAGATGTATGCCTTCAAACTACTTTTGTCAAGGTACAGGCTATATTTACACCATGGGAAAACTGTCATTTCACAACAGAAATGTTGCCTATTCCAAATTATATAGCATAGTTCCACTTAACGTATACACATCTATTAGCTATGCACTACTTAGACACCAAATTGAACATTTTTAATGGTTCATTATAGGGCAGAAGGTAATGCTATATTTGCAGCTTAACTTTTTTTGCTTATTTGCTAAAGTAGCAATGCATAACAGAACTACTTTGGGAATGCCAGTCATAGCTGAGCAAAAACTCACAATGCTTCCAGAAGCCTGACAATCAAAGCAGTATTAATCCAAATGGAAGGAACAACCAAGTTTATTGAAAGTTAAAATTATATCCAACTTAGTAATTAAAGAGATATTGAACTATTTTAACCATTTAAACTAATACCCAAATATGCATAATTTTCAAACTAGGATTAGGACAAGTGTACTGCAGTTGATTTTGCTACAGGTGAATATTGGTTCTCACAGCATGATGGGTTTTCCTCAAAGGAGCCTTTATACATAGGCCTCAGGACAGTTTCAGAGATGCCACCAGAGAGCAGCAGTATCCCATGAGAAAAAGGAAAAAAAAAAAAAAGGCAGGGAAGCTGTGCTGTGTGACTTGTCTCTACATTTAAAAAAAAAAACAACAAACCCAACAAACCACATTACATTAAGTCTTCAGCAAAGGACGCTGCATGAAGACATCGGCAGCAGAACTAGAGAATGAAGACTGTCACTAACTGCAGAGGTAAATCCCAGAGCTCAGACACAGATTGTTCTAAGCCCAGTGAAGATGATTACATTTTTCTATTTCTTTCCATTACAGCTTAAATTAAAATATTAAATTACAAAACTCAAATGCCTCCAGCAGAGGTTCCTAAATCTATGGAAAAGCAAACAAGCCATTTCTATGAAGTTCAGGGTTGTTTATCTATGCAGCACTTGGACATTACAGTGATGGGAAATGCAGAAATTCTAGCACGGATCTACAATCTTAAAATAGAAACAAGAAAAACTCAAGAAAACCAAACCCCTTGATTTTCAATCATAGTATAACAACTTTGCTCATCATCTTAGACTCATAATATGTAGGTAAACATAGTTTTCAACACAGAAAATTAAGTACTAATAAAACATCATTAAGAGCCACTCACTTAGAAGTGACTACCTTCTATCTGCTACAGCTAGGAAAAGGAAAGGTTACAGCTTCATTACGTCTTCAACTTCAGACTGCACAGTATAGGTTCATACTTACCATTTATTGTTACATATTATTTCTATTAAACGTCTTTTTTGACAATTTACATAAATTGCCCTAAACACAAACCAAGCCCAAATTTACTGATTTATATTTTTCCCCTTTGCCAGAGACCTAGGATGGCAAGTGAGACTTTCAACTCTTGTTGTGGTACATTTGCGTTTTACCACTCCAACCAATTCGATTGGCATTCCAAATAAAACAGCTGGAAAACTACTTAAGAGTTGCTGTCAACTAGCACAGAAATTGAGTGCTTAGCCTCATATAATGCCAGTGGCACTCCACATACTTAGTGTTTATATATTTCATTCTTAGTGAAATACATTGAAGAGTGATTTTTCCAGACTGTACTGGCACTGATTATTCTAAAAGCTTTTACAAATTTTAGAAGACTCCTAGATGCTGTATCTTGTATCTGATCCCTACAGTCTGATGCTTACAAACAACAGTACTTAACAGTACAAACTGCATAAATTAAAAAAGTATTAAGTTCAGCAGCTAAAGAATTGTATATTAAATAGCTATACTTTTATATATCACATTTTTTTCCATAGGACCAACAAATGATTTCATTTAATGTATGAACAACTATTTATGCATACAGTTTATATTTACAACCTATGTTTTCAAAGGCTGTTCAGATGCAAACAAAAAGTCAGGCACAGATTTGCTCCTACCCCTAGATTATGCAGGTCAAGTGCAGCACAAGGCAGGGTTCTGAAAAGAAGACTGGGCTTTAGCTTTTGAAAGGCTTGTTATGAGATATACAAAAATCACAGAAGTTCTGGCTTGTCCTTGTCTACAACTTGTGGGGGAGGAGGGAAAACGGGGATAATGTTTAATTTATTAAATGTAAAGCACAGAGACCAATAGAAAATATATTGTGTGTGTTTCTGTAGACAGAAAAGGTAAGACATCTTTATTTTAGAAAGTCATATTTGTACTTCAAAGGAAAAGTTAATTGATCTGAAGCATTAAAATTAGTTCTATACTTATGACACATCTATAGTATAGTAATTTATTACTATGAATTAGCATAGCTTGCCATGAAGGAGATTTTATCAATGCATTTGGAAAAAGAACCAACCTGTTTCGGACTGCATTTTGGTGGCTCTTTCTTCCACTTCAGTAGGGACTGATTCTGTTGACTCTGTTACTGCAAAAAGTCAAGCAAGAAGCTTTTTTATTGCCTCATAATTTCTGCACCAACAAAAGTTCTAGATAAAATGTTAAATTGTGATCCTACAGACTGGCGAGTTCTTCAAGAAATGCACCTTCTCTTAAGCAACCAGTGCTCATTGTCACATTTGCCAGATATTTTAAATCTCAACTCATAGGTATTTTTGAACCAGAGACTTGAATTTTTGATCAAACAGAAGAATTACAGAAGAACAATACAAAACTTTCTCTAAAATTCTTCACAGTCCATTTCCTATTAAACCCTCTCTGATCCAGAGAAGCTAATCTTTTCTCCCCACCCGAGGCTGTCCATCTGACTAACACAAACATAATTGCTATAGTTAACCTAACTATAATTAATTTGGTATTTTCTGCTTTTTTCTGATCTGCATGCCCTAAAACCTGCCTGCTTTCTCACACTTGTGGGAAAATAATGGAAGATTGGCAAGAGGCACTGTAAAACACGCTCAAGTGACTTACAGCTGTGGTGTAGAAAAACACATGTATCATACTAATTGTTGTTTACCCTCATGTGTTTGACAAGTAGAACATCGGTTTTTAGGTAAACATAGGCCTGTGATAGACTTAGAGGCACCCTATCAGACATGCTTGAGATTCCTGCCCTGCTGCGGGAAAGATCAAAGCACCATGGTAAACTATGCCTGTGTGAATCCCTGATATACAGGTGAAAACAGCAGGTTCAGTGATCCTCCAGCATAGACTGAGCTCTGCAGTGCCTGTGTCCCCGCTTGCGTGCCTCTGCCTGGGTGCTGCTTCGGGGATCCCCTGGTTGGCGAGGTAATGAAAATAAATTTACTCTTTGCATTTCATCTGTGGTTTTGTGGTTGTTCCTGCGTCCTGCCTGTGCCGGCTCACACACACTACATGAGCCAATCTCATCATGTAGTATTACTGCTCCTTAAAATCTGAAGATGTTTGGCACTCATATTTTTACTTAAAGTTCTTATCTCATAAGGTGGTATTTCTTTAATGTTTAGCCAAGTTGCCATACTTTCTGTTACCTCCCAATTAAACAGCATAAAAAGATTACCAGTCTCACTACTGCTTTCACTTTGATCTTCTGGTGCTCTAGAGGGTGGTGAGGGTGCTTTGCGCTTCATCCTCCGTAGAGAGCTATTCACGGAAGCGGTGTCACTGAGTGGCAGAGAACCCTTCCGTACTAATTCCAGAGGGGCCTAAGAAGGGAGACAGGGGAGGAAGAAGATTATTAGCAATCAAAGAAAACCAGCAAAATAGCTCTAGTAATTATTCTCCAAAAGTATTTATAATATACATTTGGGAAAGAGAGAATATATACCTATTACCAAACGTATTATATTTCTCCTCTTAATTCCTCCGGGGAGTAGTTTTCAAAAAAAAAAAAAAAACATTTTCTAGAGTAATTGAATATATTCACAGAGGTACAAGATACAGCAGTAAAAGAAAATCAGTTGTTACATATAGCATAAAAGAGAATTTGAATTCTTTTATGCCCAAAGGCTATTCTACAACCCTCAAATAATTCTTTACTAAAAGTAGCTAAAAATCGTTGTGGAAAGAAGCTTCAACTACACCGCACTGCAATGACACGGCACAACGTTTCCTTCTCCATTCCTTCAACAGCAGTCCTAATTGGGCTGTATACATAATTATTAGGATTTTTTTTCCCTACTTGAAATACTTGAACTTTTATAGAAATTTTTTGAATGCCAGCTTTCAAAACTTATCTTGGAAAGTACAACTGTCTTATAATACTTACTGAAGTTAAATTGTAATAAGTTGTAAAAACAATAATTATAATACCTACTGATGTTTAAGTGTAATAATGTCCTCATCATTGTAGCAAAAGACAAAAAAAATTTTTACTTCACAAAAAATCAAAACCATTTAAAACATGGACAAAAGCTACCTGCTGAACACTTCATAGTTTTATGATATAGCAGTCCAATTGCATTTTAAATTGTTTTAAAAATACATTCTGTGTCTCAAAAAGACAGTGGTTGTAAATTTGCCTGCCATTCTTAACTGCAGTTTGCCTTATGCTGAAGAAACCTGGCATTTCTACATCTATTAGAATGGTAACGTTCAGGATCCCAGCAATAAAGGAGTCTGTTTTGGTACTAGACACAGCTGCCTATTTCTGTAGTAATTTTGATCCAAATCACTTGTCTAGTCGACAATATAATAAAATCCAGCAGTAAGATTAATTTCTTAGATTCATATCTAGACGGATCCACACAGCAACTGGATGTGGGGTCATCTTCAGAGAACTTCTCCGTGCTTCAGTTAACCAGCCCACTTCACAAAGCAGAATATTGAGGAACAGAGATGGCATAAATACACCTACAAATTTTTGTTTCACTGACAATCCTTTCAAAAACATCACTGACAACAGAATTGTTGACTGTGTCAATATCCATGGAATAAGATGCTTATCATTTAGAAAGCTACCACTGAACAAATACACATCCTACAGTAAGGGGGATATTAAAGACCAAAAGCTAGAGTATTTGGTTGTACACAATCAAAACTATAAAGAAAATTACTCACAAGAGAAGTGATACTGGCACAAGACATCTGTGAAGCAGTGTTTAGCAGCTCCTGTTAGATCTCAATAGAATACCTGAATGAATGAACTGGGATGGTGAAAACCATCCTCTGAGCTACCCTGGGCATACTCAGTCATCTGTTTTGTCCCACCTTGATGTCAGGTATGACAGATCCCTTAGATACTTTACTGCACTGTAAGGAGCAACACTGTCCAAAATGTTTGCACAATTCTTCTACCACTTTAATGCCAAAGCAAGCAACTCAAACCTTTTACAGCAAAGCAGGACTCGGGGTTTTAAGGAGAAAAAACAAAGCACAAGGTGAGATGTTCTTTTAAGAACAGCAGAGGATATGGACATAGCACTCCTAATAAAAAATACTTGCATGCTTGAATAGTTTTTAAACAAGTCAGTTTCTAGATTAAAACGTCACACAACAAAAATCACTTTACACTGTCATAGTTTCTTATTCACAGCTCCCAAATAGCTCTACACACACACAAAAAAAGAATTAATAGTATTCAGCATCTAAATTTATTCAGGGGGGGATGTCAAAAATAATATCTCCCCAAATTAGGCTTTTTTTATTGTTTAATCATTTTTCTCCTTGGTGTTGGGCAGTTCTATTTTTCTTCTCTCCAGGCTGCAGCCCCTCCATTCTGCACAAAGACACTGTTTCTCTGTTCAAAGGTCTGCATCCTCGTCTGCTTCACACAGGCTCCCTCAGCTGACTGGGCTGGCAGAGTTCTGCGCATACTCGCTGAACTAAACAGATGTCACCAGAGTTCCCTCCTGCACAGAAAGAGTACGTGTGTAGGGGGGAAATAATGTTCTCAGCGTAAGAGCACAAATGCTACTAGAAGATTTTTATAAGCCTTTCTACTGCCCTTTGCATCCAAAGAAACAAACGATTTGCAAAGAGAGATTTCGAGAAAGTACTAAATGTTCCAGTTAAGGTTCAAGTGTTGAACAGATTTTCTCAGGAATTATTCAACATATGAATATTAAGAGCTTTCAAATCCTAACAAAGGCTGTAATGTGAAAATAGTACTTTAAACAGATGGAAAAAAATTAAAATAATGTTATTAAGATGTATCTGACAAAGTTTTGGAATATACATCTGGGTGTTCGTGTGTCATACCAACTGCCAATGATAACCAGTGCTTTATCAGTTACACTTAAATTAAAATTCATGTTAGAATCACTAATTAACCATGCTTGTGCAGAAACACCAGTGAACTCTATCATAACTTCCAAGACCATATGCAAGAGTTCCACTTTTCACACTGTACACCCTCCTCATCCTGGAACAAGCAAGAGTGGATATGAAGGTTTTTAGCCTCAAATGTGTACAGACAAATTTGGCACCAAATCCCACGCCACCCCAAGCGGACACTTGTGGAGGCCAGCACTTCCCGAGTTCCAGGCTCTGTAAGCAGTGACACACATGGTGCCTGGCCCTTCCTATCATTTCAAAAAACAACGGAAAGTAATTTTGCCACTGGAATGGAAGTGTGTCGGGGGGAAGTATTTGGGAAAGAATGTAGTGGTGGAGCATTTCAGTGTGCTGGAAAGCATACCTTACACCAGGGTCACATTTTCACACCACCAGTACCTACCTCTTTTGCTCCATAGGTAACTAGGTTTAACAGAAGATATACAGGCGACTGGGATATCACAGCACATTGCTAGCCATATTGCTAGTATTTCTTTCTTCCCTTTGTACAAGTATGCAGGCAAATGTATGTCCAAGGAGTAACAGGAAAAAAAAAAAAAAAAAGCATTTCCTCTTACAAGGATTAATGCACTCAATTTCTATCACGTGACTTAAGCTTCCCAAAATACTTAAACTTAGCCGAAGTACTACAGAGGAAGTAATATACCTCTGACCTATTGGAAAGAAAGGACATACAGGATATATTTGGAGAAACTCAGCTGGTGTTATTCTGTCCAAACTCTTGGTACTACTATTCTCTCCTATGATTTATCTACACACTTGCTGGTACAGAAGTAAATACAATTAAGGGGACAAGGTTATGCATTTGGTATACTGAGAAGTGGATGCATGAAATGTTCCATCACCAATTCTGAATCATATCAGAATCATATCAAATGATCTTCATGCAAACTTCAGTAAGAGCAAACAGCTAGTCCTGAGCACTCTCTTCTCCCAGGTAACCCTGGCTCTATTCAGGACCTCCCTGATGTTCATAGTGCTCACTAGGTCATTGCCCAACCTCTCCTCTAAAGGGCTGACCATCAAGTCTCAGGCAACTGAGCCTCTGGTGTAATTTCTTAAGCATGGAACTCATCCCTCCCAGAAATTTTAAGCTGTTCTGTGACAGTGGCTAATATATCTTTTCAGAAATACTTTATGATAGTTTAGTTGCTTCCCACCCTTCCCCCATTCTCCCATCTTCTACTTCCCTTACTTTTCTAAGGGGTAGACTGGAGATTTAAATTTCTTTAGGAGTTAGGGTTGTGTAAATAACAGCAAGCTATATCTCTACAGTTGAGAAGTTCTATCCATCATTTAAAACTGTAAATGTTTTGACTAAAAATCTCCACTTAATTGTTCCTACCCAAGCATAGTTTACGGATGCTTATTTACAATAACTGAAAACAGTGTAAGGATACAAACATTCACAGGATAAAATGAAGATATCACAGTCTAGTTTTATAAATAAAGCATTAGAAAGAAAATCAGCAATGGCATTTTGGACATAATCAAATGCTTTTCTTTTATAAGAAATTTTCTGTTAAAGAAGTGTTATTACTAGAAAATTGCATCCACTTTTATGAAAACTGTGAAAATACACATACTGCATTACACAACAGCACTTTGCAAAACCCCTTGAGAGTCCTCTCTACTTGCAAGTTTAAATAAACTAGTTCTAAACATACTTCTGGCAAGAGGCATCTTGTCCAAAATTAGAACTGACAAGTGAGGGATTTCAGTATTAAAGACTAATGTGCTCATTTCCAATCTGATTTAACATAGAAATTTGCTGGACAAATATTAACTATTTAAACTTACTAGTCATCTTCTGAGTCTCATATAGAATGAGCAAATCATGCTACATAATAACGTGTAAAAGCTACCCTTACATCCATTGTACTAATTTCTCCCCTAAAAATAGGAACTTATCTCCAAAAACTAATGCTTTAATCACTCTGAAATTGAGGCAGAAAAAATTCCAACCCTCAAAACAGAATTTAACTGCTCATATAAAGAGAAAGCAGTTTCTTTTTTAAGGGAAGAGGAGTGGAGAAGCTGTAGGAGGTAAACATTAAAACCCTTTTTCATACTGTGAGAAACTGGACTACAATACACTGTGAATTTGAAGACAGACAACAGTGAGAGCTCTGTTCCCTTAAAGTTGGCTCATTTCACTGTTGTCTGATGTTACTACTTTGGCATGTTTCTATCAACACCAGGCAAACAGTTTATCCAGGCAAAACTGACATTTCACTTTGTCTTCCTTGTGGATGTTACAAAAGAGATTTGTCCGTAATAAGGCACATGCAGAAGGTCACCCTGGTCCATAGAAGAAATAAAGTATGTATCCAGTCCGCCAAATAAACTGAAGTGCAGGCTTCAGAACTTAGGCATTCTTAAAAGCAACATGATTTGCAAGGAAATGCTTCTTGTAAGGCAAAAGCAGATAAAAAGTAACGCTTAAGAAAAAAATTAAGTATACCCTAAGTTCTGTAAATTAACTTAACGGGACACTGCAACAACAGCGAAACTCCCAGACATACTAAATAGCCCAGTAAACACACCAATCAGCCTGGTGAGCAACACAAAAAACACCTTAAGTCCTACCAGCAGGACACACATTTTCAACAGTGGGGAATATGAGACACCAAATTCTTATACTGTTTACAATAAAATAACGGTGGTCTAGTGTGACCATTGTACTTGCCTCATTACTGAGAACTGACTTGGATTAAACGAGTATAAATTGATCACTTTGGGTTGAGAAAACATTAATGCACATGATACAGATGAAAAAATGCTATTCAACCATCAAAACTGACTTTATTCTACAATGCTTTTATGTTTAATTTCAAATTCCATATTTAGGATGTCAATCCTTGGAATAAAGACTGATTCTTACTACGTATTTAAATAGTGCCCAATTTAATTTGTAAAGTTGCAAAGCCTGTAAATGACATTTTTATTTAAATAACTTTATTTTACAGTGTCCCTTGCCTAATACCTTATGTTTTTAAGGGAACTTTCCTTTATTTTACAGTTAAGTGAGACCAGAATTCTCAATAGCTAGAGATACCTTTTATTTTATTTTAGAGACTTCAGTGGAAGCTCTGAGAAACAAGCTTCCAAATCTTCCCCTTGCCAGCATTACTTAAGCAGTGCTTGACCTCACAGCAAAAACAAGTATTTGTTGGTTTCTGTTAGTGATGAAGCCCTATTATATTTTTTTCTGTTCTCCTAATTATGTGCATACTGTTTTGAAAAATCAAGAGTCTGATTCACCCATGTGAAATAGAAAAGTAAGTTGGAAGGGACCTTTGGAGATCATTTGGTCCAACCTTCTGTTGAACACAAGGTCTTGGATTAGGTTATTGCAGGAGTCTGTCAAGGTACGTCTTGAATATTTCTGGTGAGGGAGCTTCTACCACTTTTCCTGAGTGACCTATTCCAATGTTCAGCTGTTTTCATGGCGATGAGTTTTCTTCTTGTATCTGAATGGAATTTCCTCTGAAGCAACTAGTGCCCATTGGTCCTCATCCTGTCACCATGCATCCTTGTGAAGAATATACCTCTACTTTCCCTGTTAACACCTTCTAGGTATCAGAAGATTGTGATTAGATCCCATCTGAGCCTTCCTTTTGCTAGAACATTTACGTTCTCCAAGCTTTAAACATCATGGTGGCCTTCCACTGGACTCTTGCCTTGTTTTTAATCTCTATCTTGAACTGCAGGAACCAAATCTGGACATAATAGTACAGGTGTGGCCTAAAAAGTATTAAGTACACCAGATGCGAGGTGGATCACATAGCCAGACCCCAGCCTGTACTGGTGCTTGGGATTACTCCATTCCAGATAGAGAACTTCACATGCATCTTTTTTTTAAACCTCATGC
This sequence comes from Aquila spilogaster, assembly GCA_024606505.1. Classification (NCBI taxonomy): domain Eukaryota; kingdom Metazoa; phylum Chordata; class Aves; order Accipitriformes; family Accipitridae; genus Aquila; species Aquila spilogaster. The sequence continues at coordinate 23,166 of JANHGO010002134.1, forward strand.
AGTTCCAGCCTGTCATTGTCTCCCTGAATGGTGGCTCTTCTGGTGGACCTGCCCCTCTGCCCAGTTTGGTGTCAACTTCAAGTTTGTTGAAGGTGCATTCAATTCCATCATCTAGGTTGTTTATAAAGATGTTTAACAGTACTGGCCATACTACCAACTCCTCAGGAACTCCACCTGACAACCAGTCTGACTTTGAGCCATTAACCACCACCACTGGAGCTGTTTAGCCAGTTTTTGTCCTATCTTGTGGTTCATCTGTCTAGTCCATACCTTACTTCTTCAACGAAAAAATGTTGTGGTAGACTGTGACAAACACCTTGCTACAATAAAGGTAGATGACTTCATCCTTCATCCTTGGACTTCTGCTTGCTGCTAACTTACAAAAGCCTTTCTTGTTATTCTGGAAATCTCCTGCCGCTTCGAGCTCCAGGCTTGCCTTTGCATTCCTAACTGCATCTCTGCACGTCCAAGAAGCATCTCTGTATTTCTTTTTGGGAATTGCTCTGTCCCCTTCCCATCCCTCACATGCTTATTTTTGCACTTGAGCTCTCTCAGTAGCACATTTAAATGAGACTGTCTATTTTTATGCCTACTCCTTTTCCCACTTAGGGGAATGGACCACTCTTGTGCTGCCGGAAGGCTGTCTCTGGAAATATCTCAGCACTCTTCCAAGAAGCAGCTTTATCTTCCAAGGAAGTCTCTCATAGGATCCCTCTTAAGAGTTCCCTGATCAAGTTGAACAATATGTACTATGCAGTCCAAATTCATTCATTAGATGATATTTATTGGAAAGTAGATACTAAAAAGACAAAATATTTTACACGAATTAATAAAATTCAAAGCAAAGAGCAAATATTTGCCCACATTTAAGTCCCAAGCTCTGTATTATCTGATAAATCACTGTGCAATCAAATCAGAATAAAACAGAAGTCATCTTAAAGCACACATGCCAAAGGCTTCTAAGGGAGCTGCACAAAGTAGTACAAAATACAAAATACACACAAAAATATAACTTAATCTAGACTTCTGTCCTTTCTTTGTGAGCTGTTCAACTTCAGTCAAATCACTTTAGATGAATAAGAAATGTCAGTACAAAATAATAAATCTAAGCAATTTTGTTGAGTGACAGATCCTAGCCCAGCAGTCATACATTACTGTTAGACATAACAGGATATTAATCATTTAAAGCATGTTGACATTAATAAATTATTTTCAAAAAATTTGAATTCAATTAAAAGACAAACAAGAGGAGGTAAAAAGAGATCATGATTTTTTTCTCTCCCAAGGTTCCTTTTATTAAAATACAGAAAGAAACCTTTGTCTTCTTCAAATGATAAAGCTTTTCAGCAGGACACAATACACAAATTCAGAACTTCTGTTAAACAGTGCTCTCTTGTGGTTCTGTGCATCAATGAAAGAGTAAATCATTCCATAAAGATAAAGGAAGCCACAGTTTGAAATTTCTTGTCTCTGGGTCTAACAAAAAATTAATCCCTCAGACTTGTATTTCCTTTAGTTCTGCATTTTATTTTTCTAGCATGCCAATAACCTCATTTATTAAAGACCACCTTCAGATACTGCATTCAAAGCAAAGTATGAAATTAAAAAAAAAAGTTATAATTTTAGCCTTGACCTTTAGTTAGAATTCACAGTTGACAATTTGTGCAATACCAGGATAATACTTAATGCACCAATTCTCCCAAATTCTTCTGGCAGAATTTCTGCATTGCATGGGATATATAGGTTACTTAAAAATGTAGCCTACATGTCTAGGCTTCAATTAAATACATCCCTATTTGATTAAAATAAAAACGTTACTTTAACTTGCTGGGAGCACAAGAACGTTAAGACTACTCCCCAAGATTTCCACCTTTTTCTAGTAATGTAATGTAAAGAACAAACTACTCGTTATCACATGTAACTAAAACATTAAGAAATGACTGGAAATGTCAAAACATCAATTACTAGATATGACAAAGTAACACAATGTTCTCACATCTAAACATATAAACTATTCATCCAAAAGAACAAAAAGGTGCTCACAATACCAACTTATATAAGAAGTTAGTTTTACCTTTTCAAAATACAGCAGCTACTTTGGACACGGGATATGAAGTTTAAAAGGAACACATCTTTCAATTTCTATAGTTATTTCAAACTAAAATTGTTAAAAGCGAGTACTACACTTTTATTTCCCATTTGTTTCAAGCCTCAGCAGATATTAACAGGGTTATCAGGATTATCATGTCTAAACGTCTTAAGAGAAGTGAAGCAAATGTAACTAACCTGTTCGTTCCTATCAAGGCTGTTAGATTTCACAATATCAGATGCCAGTCTGACCTGGGCTTGTGCAAGTTCCTGGGGAGCACTCTGAGAATTTGGCATAGGCGGTAAAGGAGCTCTCCGTTTCTTCGGCATTTCAGATGGCAGAGTGTTTGAATCATACTGCTTGCTAACAGTGTTAGATCTCGTGATAAATGTTGGCCTTGGCTTGCTCATCAATGGAGTTGCTGGGGCACTGGCAGCCTTGGGGTGCAGGGGGAAGAAAAAAAAAATCCAAGTTACTTATACTTTCTGGAAAACAATCAACAGTATTGATTGCTCAATACGAATGTTTCTAGAAGTTTTGCTTATACAAAGTTACACCTTACTTGTTCTTTTTTCTTCTTGCTTCGTTGAAAAAAGCTGAAAAATCCTTTGTTTTCTTTCTCCTTCAGAACATCTAAGTTTTCAGATGGGTAGGAGTCTAAAATAGAAAATAGTAGTTCTAGATGTTATTTATTGCACAGATTATTTCTCCTGCATTCTTACAATTTCACTGTCTGTCATAAGCCTCCTGGAAGGATATACAAAACACAAGTCACCTATAATAGTTTTTCTAAACACTGCAAAATGAACAGGTTTCCTACCATCTGTGTTCTTCCTGTCTTTCTCAGAACTCGGAATAGATGAGTTTCAGCTGCTACTAATGCCCCTAGCACCTAATCCAGCCCATCCCACTTGTCATATGTTACGGTTCATATCACAAAGGCTGTAAAAGGGAAAAAGAACATCAACCTCTCCAGCTCTCAGTTCCTAACAGTTTAAATTCATGGCAAAGTGTGAGGTGGGACAGGTCAGGCACAAGCCTGCCCATGGTGTGACTACAGAGAAAGATCACCGAAACACCTGAGAGGTGCTGTGCACGTAACTGCATGGCAGTCATGGTAAAGATAGTCAAGTCCATTCTGGTATCTTGCAGAATTTATTCTCCTTACATTGTCTTATTTGTGCAGATGATTTGTAAATCTAAAGGTTGTCTCTTTTTAATTTTTACTAGATTTAACCTTCTTAAAGAAATCCTATTGAATGCAAATGCAATGAGCAACAGAAATTATCAGCAAGGCCACTATGGGCTCTTGGTACAACTATCAATATAAACATGACTGTAAATGTAATCAATCGATCTAGGGTAAAACTATACAGAAATACTTTATATACAGCTGGGTATCCACTTCTGTATTATCTTTTACAATATGCATTTATGATAGGACAGAGATAATTACTCATGTCACAGTTAAGCAGATGTTACAATAGGAGCGGATGGTAATGTCATGTAAGTGCTACAGTTTCACCACCTGTTTCAGTAAATCGTACCTTGCAAAGACGGTAAATTTAAATCAACTGGTGATGTGGCTACAGAAAGACAAAAAGAAAGACAGAAAATGTGAATCTGAATCAAGGATGCAGTTATAAGTTACAAACACAGAAAGCCAGGCTGAATCTTCAACATTAGGAAAAAGTAACTGGGTACTTTCCCAAAGTAAAAGGATGTGTATCGTTACTACCTAATGCTATAAGCCATTTAAGAACTTGAGCCTGAAGACATGCAACACAGACTGGAATCTTGTAAATAAGGAGAGACACTCCACTTATATTTCTGAAGGAAAAAGGAAAATAGGTATATAGAATAGTCTGCTCGCTAAGTTTTGGATTGTCAGCAGTCCAAACTTGGAAAATAAAGAGGATTGTAAAATTAAAATATCATCTGAATAAAATAAAATCTGAATTTAAATTCTATTAAGTAAAAGGTACACCTCGCCATTTACTTTCATGAAGAAAGCTGAAAATTCAGAGCTTTGAAGCTGTCTGCAAAACTGAAATGCTGAACTACTTTGTCTTGAGGGAGCTGAAGTATACCTACATTTCCTAGCCAGACACTGCCACGTAGAAAGCATATATGCCCTCACATTCTCTCCTAAGGATTTTTGGCTATTGACTCAAATGAAGCACACATCATACTGTGCAGAAGGCAGCTCTGCCAGTCTGTAGATGAAAGCAGTAGCCAGACGACAAACAAGACAATGCACTGGGGGCATATGTAGTCCAAGTAACATGTTTAGGCAAGTTAAAATATGTTGTTTTCCAGTGGGGAAGAGAAAGATGCTTAATTTTTGTTTTCTTCATGGGAAAAGGATATCTTTTCCAAATCTGTCATTCTCCTGTTGTTCAAGATAACTGGCCTTTGGGAAGTAATTGAGAGAACTTTTGAAACTGTAACCACCAAATGATAAGGTTACTGTATTTAGGTAGAAGGGGGAAAAGGACAAAAACAAACAAAAAACCCCAAAACAACAAAACCCCCCAAGTTTTAGAGCAGAAGAAAAGAAAAACAAGCAAATAGAACAGTGGTCAAGACCAAGAGTGAGCCCATATTACTGCATTCTATATTGAGGTAGAATTTCCTGTGAGAAATGTCTGAAAGACAACAAATCACACTGTATAGAATTTTTAATCACAGTACAATAAACTCTTCATGAAAAAAACAAGCTTACAGCTAAAGGTGAAACCAGACATAGGAAATATATACAAATATAAGGAAGTTAGTTCATTGTGCCCCTGTTGGACCACAACTAAAAAGAGAATTATTATTCCTTCACAATCTATAAAATTAGCAAACAGCACTTAGAAATATACATAAACACCATCAGAACATTCTAACACTTTTTAAATTTTAAATAGTTTTTAAACAAAACTAAATTTCTCTAACGTTTTTGTTCTTTTCAGCTCCTCTTGCTTCTATGTCTTTTTTATGAGCTAAGGGAAAGTTGGTCTTTTTGGGGAAAGGCTGGGGGAAAGTAAGGAAGGGGTTGCTTTTAAGTGATGGTTTGTACTTAGCCACCTTTGCTGGTACCTAACGCTTTCTTAGAAAATGAAACCTTTATATAGCACTTCTCAAACATAAGTACAGGTAAACTTGTCCCAGTTTCAATTTTGTGGAAGACTAATGACATATATACTAAATGGCTAGAAATTAATTTCTTCGTAACTAAAAAAAACCTCAACAAACCTCAACATTATTAAAATACTAAGTAATTATCTTTTCTATAACTACAAGTTACAAAAGTTATCTTACCTCGACTGATATCCATGGCATATAATTCTCTTAGTCCAAGGTCATTAAGAGATTTTGTCACATCAAGGGGTTCTTGAGACTGGTAATTCTTCAACAGCAGAGTGTGTGAAGGATCAAACTCACATTTACTACAGATAATTGGTATGAGTTCTTGAAGGGGTGAATGTGGACTGACTCTTACTACCGTCTTCTGTGTCTTCTTGTAGTTTATCACTACCCTTACTGTTTGCTAAAGAGAAGAAAATTCCAATAAATGCCAGCACAAATTCTGAAAGAAGTGGCATTTTTATAACAGCCTTACATTAATCACAGGAATTCTACTTATGGCCAACTTCACCAATGTTATAGATTCAGAAACATTACAAGAGAAACTAAGAACTATTTTGTGATTCCCTTCTACACAAGAAAAGGAATCATGAAACAGTCTGCTCCTCCTTTAGCATCTGTCATTTGCCTGTCCGGCAGAGTACATGCCTGGAGTGAGATGCCCTACTAGGTTAGGTTACATTAGGTAGCTGTAGAAGTCAGCCAAAGAGCCACGAGTGCACACGTGTGTGCACATGCATAGAATGAAGGTAAAAGGGCAGCAGGAGAGATCCCCTGGCCCTTTGCAAGTGCTTTAGATAAATTAAAAAACCAGTATTCTTCTATACAGCAGGACAAAGGCAGAAGGAAAGATTTAGGCAACACCTAGAAGTTGCTTTAGTACTTCTAAAAGCTCCCGCCTTCTTAAGAGGAAAAAAAGCCTAGTAACAACAAAAAAGTACAGTATGTATTAAAGGAAAATGAACATACAATCAGAAGGGCATATATATCGCAGCATGACAGATGGCACAAGTTGTTGATTTTCAGTTTGTGGAAGGCTGTATTCTGCCACACTTCATCTGCACAACTTGTCAAAAGGACAATAAGGCGTGGGATTTCAAATAATATTGTAATGTTTCCTTCTTTCGGCAGCAAAGATGTTTGCTGCAACAAACTGAGATATATTTTACCTAAGAGGAGGTTATCAAGAACATGGAGCCAAGCATTTCACAGGGGTACATGGTGAGAGGATGAGACACAACAGGAAAAGCTGAAACAAGAGGCTCAGCTACCAGCTTAACTTATTGCATACAATAGTGATTCTAATTTCTCAATACACTTTAATTTTAGTGCTCACCTCTGGTATAACTGGAGCAGGTTTCTTCTTATCCATTTGTTTTGGCTTTACAATCACCTTTTCCACTTCAAGCATTCCCACTGGTGTGTTGGGTTTAAATTTAATCTGGCTGTTTTCTGCTGATACCAACTCTATGGTATAACTTGATGGATTTAAGTGGTACTGTGCACAGAGAAAGATCAGCAAGTCCATCATGGGCTTCCTGTAAAAGACAAATGGAACTGTCACAACAGATGACAATTAAGCAGGCCATAACAAAACGTGCTGCTAAACATTTAACCCAAGTCATCCTTTCCCTTCCATGACTAAATAATTACTGCCAGGCACCAACTTTAAACATCTTCAACATCAAAAAGAAAAAAGGCAAGCCAAACCCCAAAAAGCACCACTAAAAAGAAAATGAAACCAGCTCGCACAAAAGTATGCCAAGTACTTGAGCAAAGGGGGAAATTTTTGCTTGTGTGAAGTGATGCTTTTCCCGAGGTCAGCAGGGACATGTGAATTAGCCACCTCATTTGACATTTAATGGGAACTGTTGCAGTGGTGATAAACGGTATTCATTAAAAACAGCAAAAGCTGTTCCTTCCAAAGCTTGAAATTTTTATATCCATTCTGAGGTTACAAGGGACTTTATTTTCAGAAATTCTGAGCATGAGCCATTTGGAGGAAGCAGAAGAAATGAAGTTTGAGGATGTCACCTTTTAAGGAGGTCTTGCATTAGGGATCCCAACATGAGTACCAGATATTTAATACAGACAGAGGGAAAGAAGCTAAATGACAATATCGTAGTTGAATGCAATTTCTTGAGAAGCTCTGTGTGATGCAACAGATGTCCTTTTCACAATGAAGTATGGCAAACTGAATTTTTCGTATGTAGTCACTAACTGTATGTCCTTGTTCTCTCAGTGCTCAGTGAAGAACATGCAGAACAGTGTATTAAGATAGGCTGATAATTCCCAGTTGCTACTGGAATAAATTTATTAAAGCTGTACTTTAAACAGAAGTGTCATAGAAGTTTAAATAGGCCAAAGGTAAGAAGAATATCCTAACCTTGCATGTTACAGCCACTGAATAAGGTTATAGTACTATCAGGTCACTGGAACTGGTCATTCCTCAATAATTTTTAGAGCTGGGTAATCATCTGTAAGGAGCATTTCATTTTGATGCCCTCTGCATGTCTCAGTTACAGCTACAAACAGGGAAATCTATCACCTGCTCTGTCTCATAAGCATATTATGAAAATAATTCAAAAGTCTGTGAAGCAATCAAATGCGATGTTGAAAAGTACACTGAAGTGTCTAACAGAAAATTAATATAGGGTTTGGCTGGTATGGCTTTATCAGAAATCTTAAATTCTAGATGTAATCTCATAACAGATGCAAGTATTCTGGTAGCATAGTGTCCTAGTTTCAGCTGGGATAGAGTTAACTGTCTTCCTAATAGCTGGTACAGTGCTATGTTTTGAGTTCAGTATGTGAAGAATGTTGATAACACTGATGTTTTCAGTTGTTGCTAAG